>JAVTVY010011979.1:0-53965 GCA_036873755.1 Hanleya hanleyi
ATGACTGAAGATAGGGATTCTCTGTCCAGGGCAACGACTTTTGTATGTCCATCGTCCTTAAGCTGTACGAGTATTTCGTTACGTGCAGGTCGACAGCCTGTATTGTCGTTGTTGTTGTCGGGAGTGAAGATGTGAAGCGCTCGATCACTTCGCCCAAAAGCGTATCACTAGAGAAATGAATGGTTAAATTCGGCACAATGTGCCGACTGGTTGATGAGGAAACAACTGACCCGTTAACTAAAACAATAATGGCTTTGGTACGCGACCATCAAAACTGCCGGAGTTGAAACTTTACTGCTGTGTGTTTGACACGAGGGGAATCCTCGCTAGAGATTCATGCCGGGAAAAGGACTGTGCCTCGTTTTGAAATCAGGCCAGGGGTTCCCCCAAGAATGTGGACCAAAATGGCGGCTTTTGCCACTCGTGGCCTCCGCGCTGTGACGGCAAGCGACCACCTCATTCGTTTTACTTGGATTTGCTTACTTATTTTTTTTACAGTCAAAAATTACTGATGATTGATATACATACGGCATTATTTATCTCCTAACTATTGATGTGGGCGGGTCATGTGAGACAACATATCAACTGACAACTGGTAAATTGTGGGAAACTCAATATTTTTTTCGTGCGCTCTTCGCGCGCAAACGGCAAAAATCGCAAAACTCAATTTTTTTTATCAAAACTCAATTTGAAATTCTCTGCAAAACTCAATATTTTTCTTTTTTCATCGTGGTTACCACGATGAAAAAACGGCTAGAAAAACCCCTGTAGTATGACATATTCTCTAAGAAAAGTCATTCATTTTATGGGGTGAGCGAGTGAATAGAATTCAACGTCGCTTTCAACAATATTTCAGCTATATCACGACGAACCAACTAAGCACCACCCAGCCCAGGGGTGTTCCTGCTACTTCAAAGAAGAAATCTTTGAAGCAGCATGGAACCAGACACCCTCCATTCACCCTATAAAACACTGAGGACAGCGCACAAGACACAGACAGGACGCTTACATGGTGCAATAAAGACGAGTGATATTACAGTGCTAGACATCACATTATCAAGTTCCTGTTGCTTCTCAGCAAAATGCATTGAATCAACAAGAACCTTTTATGGTGATAGGGGTGGCCAGATACACAGGACTGCTTATAATTATACTCGCTCACACAACACGTTTCGAAATGCAAATCAATGACGTTTCAGGTCTATTTAAAACTTTTCTTGAATAGAACAGGCAGTGGGCTGATATATCGATACTAATTTTCGAAGTATGAATGGAGAAGTCGGCTTGTGAACATGTATGAAGATTATACACAGACGATTATGCTTGTGTTTGAGGTGGTTAAACTCCCCACCATGCCCACCAAGTTGTCAATATCACCCCATCATTCAAAAATGCATTTCGAAAACCAGGGACCTTCTGAGAATGGAGAAGCCATCTCGGGCTCAGTATTTGATAGATTCAACAGTTGAACAGTGTTACTTGGATGACAATTTGGGAAATACCGAGCTATCTGTAATACATTGTTCATTAAGTTATAGATCTAGCCTACAGTACACGACATGTAAATGAGCTCTGCCAACGTCGGAATATTAGACCAACAACAACGATGGCCTGTTCAAGAGAGATGCGAGTCGTGTACACCAGGTTAATTTATAATAACCTGGGGTTGTGATGTGTTTATTTACACAGCGATCAACAGCCATTGCTCGGAGATTAACGTCCCCCAAACACTGGCTGTGCAACATGTGTGAAAGGGCTACGGGATATCCGCAGAACAAATAGTCCCCAGTCGTCCGACGTCGTCGAGCCGCCATATATACAGTACGACCACCAATTAAGTGGCGCAAATTCGCGAACCCTTCGCGAACCGTTCGCGGTAGCTCACGCGGACCTGTCGCACTGCTTTCGCATATGCGTGCGCGAAAGCATGTACGCGAAAGATAAGTTGAGAAATGAAGTCTTCATCTTTCGTGATTGTATCTATCTTTCGCGAAAGATATCTTTCGCGAAAGAAGCCAGTAGTCAATAAAATGTTTAAGCTTGACATGTGAATACAGAGCCAATTGCGTTAATGTTTACACTCGTTTCGGTTCAGTTATTAAAAGTTGACCGCAGAAGTTTTAAACCGGAACGAATTATGACCGGAATATAAACGGAGTTTGACCGGAACGAAATAAACCGAAACAGAATGAACGGACGGAGTGAGCGAAGTGGACTGCCCGCTGCTGCAGTTAAACTTTAATCGGCCGTACATGTTTGCCCGTAAATAAAGTTGGATGACTGACAGAATGGCTCACAAACCCGTATAGTTAAATGTTTTTTATAAAATGTACTGATTGTAATTTGTATAGAAACATAAAGAAATGTCTTTTTCTCAACTTTTTCTCTACGCCCCACGTGGTCCAAATGTGCGAACTTTGACCCTGCGGAGCTATGCCCCTGAAAACAGCCGCACCACGTACCGTAGCCGTGCGGTGCTTTTAAAGTGTGATCTACTGTTCACTTCACCGGTAAAAAAAGTACAATTAAAGGTTCTATTCTATTCATACTGTGATTACAGATGAATTGATTTTCAAAATACTATAACAACTACACGGCTTGTTGTCCCAAGATTCTGTTATAGTCGGCGTCTTTTGTTTGTTTGTGAGACTAATGTATAAATTGTTGCTGTACTTAGAATTAAGAGCCCCCCCGCAATACATACCAACGGAATAAAAGAACAACATTTCACATGGGGTACATGCTGATCTAATCCCCATTACGAAGTTAGAGTATATTACCAATATAATAATAGTAACACTTTATTTTAAGCCTAGAGCTCAAATTAACAAAAAATGAATTCCGTTTTGCGAGACATGAGAAAATATAAAATATCACATATCTTGAAATGAAATCTTTAGTACTTCCATTTATATCTCCCTCTGCTCTCTCATTGTTATTTAATTATTTATTTTAATATCTTAAATATCTTAAATGAACGAAGAAATGTACCGTGAAATTTGAATAGAACATTGAGTTGATGGGCCGCGAAATCCGAATGGGAAGGGGACTACAATTTCAATCAATCAAAAATCGAAATGTAATCGGGTGGGTCTATCAAAAGGAAAAGTAGTTTATAAAATACTTAATTAATATTATCCTGGATGGTATAAAAAAAGATTCTTTCTCATCGAGGCGTACAAGGTACATTCCAAAGATGTTTTCCGTCCTCAATACAATTGTGTTGCGGAAACCTGTCGCTTATGTACGGAAGATATCCTGGAGAAACAACTTATTAGACCATTCTTCCTAATTATTTACATAATACTAAAAATTTGTCTGGACTAATGTGATAACAAACGAGAAGAATGCAAGATAATTTTACCGATAGCACAGAAGAATATATAAAATAAATATTCTGATAAAAAATTTTGAATAACTTTTTTTTTTTCTCATATCGCTCAATCTTATAAACAGTTCATAACAGATCCTATCGTGAAACGCAAATAGAACAAAGATCTAGCATGAATGGACGAAATTCTTGCATAAAGCATTCACTATTTGCATGAGAAAACCGGAATGTGAAATTGAAGACCTGCTGTGACCTTCTCGCGCGGACCTTGGCGAGAGCACTTTCGTGCAGACGTTGCGAAAGATTTCATTCCCTACCCCAATTTAGAGCATATAAAATTATGTTTTTAGATCTAATATAAAGTTGATTGTAATAGAAAGAAGAAACATACATCTCGGTAAAATTGAATAAGAAAGGGCACTTGATTGAATAATAACAAAAGGATACGAAATATGACACGGTAAGTAGCAGCCGTAACGCTAAGATTCAATTAGACCGCCACTTCATTGAACAGATATGACACTTACTGGTATCGATTGCACAAGAGGCGGATTGACTTTAAAGACGGAATAATCCGATATCCATGATTAACCAGTGCTGTCCGTATTCTGCTAGTCGACCAAGAGAATAGGGGTCCCAAAATGTAAGCAATGCTAACCCGCATTCGCCAAGGTATACGGGACAGATGCAGCACACTCGCAGACGGCGCCATCTTTAATATCTCTGGAAAATCTAGTCGGTCAAACGTAAACCACTCTTGTCCACTCAAAAAACGGTACGCGAAAGATAAAATCGTTCGCGAAAGAAACATACTTTCGCAAAATACGTTCGCGAAAGAAACATCCATTTTTGAAAAAAAATTGCTTTCGCTAGATAACATTGTCGATGTTTCGCGCACGCTTTCGCGTTACTTTCGCACATCTTTCGCTCTTTCGCGAACCGTTCGCGAATGGTTCGCGAAAGAAGGGGAACTTAATTGCTGGCTGTAGTGTAGCATGATCTTAGTCTTCAAACAGGTGCTACGCGAGTCAGGTGAGAGCAGACTAATTATACGGACAAACGAGAGAATAACGGCAAACTGCCATTTTATCCTCAAACACACCGATATAAATTTACATAGAGGCAAATACTCATGAAGTTAGTTTAGTTTCTAATTTTTTATTGTATTCAGTGTCATTTCCCTGCCCTTCCAAATCTGCTTCAAATGTCAAACCGGAGGACTGGCAATAATTCAACTTCATTTACCATATAAATACATGTTTTGTGAATAGTATCGCTGACGGGACAACTGGCTTATAAATCTCATTTTGCACCTGTGCCACGACCGATATACAAATAAAATCATTATTGTAAACGTGATAAACCTGTCTCCTCAACAGAGCTATACAAATTATAACCTAGCCAAGTTATGAAACTACATACGTGTATAGCAATAACCATGATAACTGGGAAGTTAGGAGTTGTGGTGCCCATTTGACCACAGAATGTTTGTGGAAGAAAATGTCACCAAATAATACATGATCTTCTAATGCAAATACGGCAAGGTTACGTACCCTCTTCTGATTGGATTTGGCCATAAATGTTACATCAACATTCCATCAGCAGAGTATGTTAACTTTGTAAGGTTATATGTCAATTTGCACAGTAAGGAACAAAGAGTGTACATGTAGTTCATCAAAAATGAGTGTGGTCTTTTTGTACCCCGTCGTAACACGGCTGGGTGACTTTAAACTGGGTCTCGCTTCTTCGTGTCTGTGGATGTTAGTTTCAAATTCTTTGCAAGTGAAAACTTCCGAACGCTTGATCGGATTCCTCAGAAAGTTGGCATACGCATTCCTTACGACAAGACGTCAGTTGGTATTGCATTTCAGCAAGATCCACCTCAAGGTGGCACCACTGGGTCTTGTAGTGATACATCAGTAATCTAACTGCAGGGCTAATACGAAGCTGCGCATCTGAAAACCCCTCGGCTCTGGGCGCCAGCCATTCATAATGTATTCAATTTAAAACAAGACTTCAGGAACACCAAGCAGTCAAGTAACAAATATACAGATTATGAAAAATTTTGCCATTAGAAATGGCCTCAAACGTTACGTCCAATCAGAGAAACCGGTATTCATTACATAAGTCTGTTGATGCATCGACGATGTATACCAAATTTTACATCGAACATTTGAAAATTATCTGAGATAGAGATCCCTAATGATTTCGCATAAATTAAAGATGGCCGCCCATCCTTCCCACCACTCAGAGAAACTGATGTGGTTATTCATTGCAAGTTTCTTGATACATAGATTCTGTATACCAAGTTTCATATAGAACACTGAAATGGTATCAAAGATAAACATCATTAAAGATTTTAAAGATGGCCACCAAGGTTTCCGCCCAAGCAGAAAAACCAGAACTGTCTATTGATACATCGATGATGCATGCCAAATTTTACAATGAGCACTTGAACCGTATCAGAGATATAGATCATTAATGATTTCGCATAAATTAAAGATGGCCGCCCATCCTTCCCGCCCCTCAGAGGAACCGATGTGGTTATTCATTGCAAGTCTCTTGATACATCGATGCTGGATACCAAGTTTCATATAGAACACTGAAATGGTATCAAAGATATATATCATTGAAGATTTTGCATAAATTAAAGATGGCCGCCAAGGTTCCGCCCAATCAGAAACGCCAGAACTGTCATTTATCGTAAGTCTATTGATGCTTCGATGATATATACCAAATTTTACATCGAGCACTCGGACAGTATCAGAGATAGAGATCATTAATGATTTTGCATAAATTAAAGATGGCCGCCCATCCTTCCCGCCACTCAGAGGAACTGATGTGGCTATACATTGCAGATCTCTTGATACATCGATGCTGTATACCAAGTTTCGTATAGAACACTTGAATGGTATCAGAGATATATATCATTGAAGATTTTGCATAAATTAAAGATGGCCACCAAGGTTTTCACCGAATCAGGGAAACTAGTTTGGTCATTCCTTTGAAGTTTCTTGATGCATCGATGATCTATACCAAGTTTCACACTGAACAGAGAAATGGTACCTAAGATACACAAGATTAATGATTTCGCATAAATTAAATATGGCCGCCAAAGTTTCGAACCAATCAGGTCCAGATTCAATAGGGTTCTGGGTCATGAGCATATGGATGTGCAGTGCAAGTTTGGGGTGCCTAGGGTAAGTCGTTCTAAAGATATCTTGGTAACAAGAAAGCTGTGATGGTTTCGCATAAATTAAAGATGGCCGCCAAAGTTTCTAACCAATCAGGTCCAGATTCAATAGGGTTCTGGGTCACAAGCATACGGATGTGCACTGCAAGTTTGGTGTGCCTAGGGTAAGTCGTTCTGAAGATATCTTGGTAACGAGAAAGGTGTGACGGACAGACGGACGGACGGACGGACGGACGGACAGACGGACAGACGTACATGACGACGACAATACCCTTCGGCCAAATGGCCGAGGGGTAAAAATGAGGAGTTGTCCACTGTAACCTGTCATAGGTTACATTCAGTTCTACCTATCGTAACCGGACAGGTTACGGAGTAGGTTATGATGTCAGTAAATCTCTTAACCCATGCCGTAACCTACGCAACCTGTCGGCCATGTGCTCGCCTTAGCTTGACTACCTATTTTCACCATCAATTTCATGCAAAAGGTCTGGATGGAAATGTTGTGGAACGGACGCAAGCAATGTTTATATGGTTACTGCAGCTACTGATTGATGCTTCATATCATTCATATGTTGATTACTTAATTTTAATGATTATTTATAAGCTGTAACGCGCTGGTCACCGAGAAGAGAATTCACTGCAGTGAGGAAAGCCAAAACACGATGTACATGTACACGACAGTCTTTTATTTTGATAATGGTGTGCTCTGAATCACACTTATAATATTCGAAAATGATTTTAAGGTGAGTGATATACATTTGGCGAGGGCTGTTTTTCACACTCCTGAGTTAATTTTAGGAGTGTGATGGTGCACACTTCTCAAAAACGAATGACTGACATGGCACATTTTTTTTTGGTTTCCTTCGAGTGCAAATTTGCACAAATCCATTCCTAGATTTTATATTTATAATATCAATCAATTAAATACTGGTATCATTAGTAATTTAGACATACAACCTCACCGTTATTTTGAAGGAAATGTTGTCAACGGCTGAAATTGAAAAGTGCACGCCGGGGCATCACGTAAGACTTTACAACAGCAACACATGTTACTGCATGACTGCCGCTGCGGCGAGTCGCTGCGGCGAGTTGGGTCGACATTCTCACAACCCGACAAGTGTTATATACCATAATAATCTGACTGAGAAGTCTGGCATTTCATGATTTCTCCGATCTTAAGATCGAGTGACCTTTTCTGATTTCCATCGTTTTTGTTGAATGTTGGAAATCAGGGTTAGATGCAGGATTTTCGCCAAAGTCCTTGTTTGAAAATAGCGGTCGTTATTTGAAAAAAACTAATTTTGCAAAATGGTTAATATCACTCAAATGGTGTTGAACATGCCAAAACATTGTCAGTTTGTGTTCTTGGAGTGTTTTACACAAACTACTGTGCCTTTTGCCCCTGATATTCACTTTAATCTAGGAGTTTTCTAAAATAAAGTCATTTGATTTTGTGGAAAAATGGTCATTTGATTTTATAGTTGTGTCCTTTTTAAAGACGCTGTGAGACCCTGTGTCTAACTCTGGAAATGAACATTCCCGGTAAAATGACATGACATAACCTTTTCGCGAACGTAAAACACACGTTCTCGAGCCCTGTTCGTGTCTTGGCTTTCCAGAAAAATCTCCTGTTTATGTAACTTTTATGAATGTATTGTATCACAAGCATCTGGAGGCATGATAAAAGTCTCAAGTAAATGAATTAACACAGGTACTACACTGCGACTTCACTACTGGTCAAAATATTATTCTGTGAACAGTGAAGATAAATTTTGATATAATCACTTACAGAGGTTATAATTTCAATAACTTCTTTCTGTTGATCCTCCAACTACTTGGAATGCAGAGTTAAAATCACTTTTGGATTGAATTATTAACCCAAACTCCACCAAGCTACATGTACATAGCATGACCATAGAATGAAGGATAACAGCGAATAATGGATTTCGTATGAAAAATCATTATTTCTATAAACAGTAAAAACACTGTCACTTATGAAAGGTCAAATATGAATATCGCACATAGGCTTCTGAAATCTGTTCTTACATGGAAAACTTAGAAATCAGCCATTCCTATCGAGAGTGGTACATGTACCTGTGTAAAATGACACGACTTTTCTCATTAAAAAAAACAACGTTGATGTCTTTCAATTGATACAACTGATCACATTAATTAATGGAATAAAATGTGTGGTTCATCGAAGTTGAACGCATAAAAATAATCGATATTCAACATTTAACGTGATCCCATTTCTTTACAGCAACTCTGTGGTTTGCAATGTGGTAGCATCACAACTGATGCCGGGATGACGCAAATACTGTGCTTGTAAAAGAAAACGAGAAAGCACTCTACAGGAGACGTCTAATTCAGTGAAAAAACGTTTGTCGACATATCCAATCCAAGATAAGGAAAGAGCAAACAGTCGGGGAGCAAGCTTCGGCGCTGCTCCAATTGTATATTGTGACCGACTTTCTGCAGACCATTTAACAGGTTGTTCATGCCAGGCTTCAACTAGGGTATTCAGTAATCCAACTTCCAACAGGAAAATTGAACGAGTGCATGGAAATTGAAGTGTTACCTGCATATGGATGAACAGACAAATCGGGCGCTACTTTATTCATTTTCGCTGAATGTTTTGCTTGTTCGCACATGAACAGGGTCCTCTGAGTGAAGCCCCAATAAAATTACAGTAACGTTTTATTCATTTTAAAGTTCCTTTTAGGTAATATTGTTACATGTAAGGAAAAATTTCACCGAGGTCATATTGTGGCACTGGGTAAAATTTAAAATATTTTCTTAGGTCAAGGTAGACCGCAACCTACGAACAGGATTGTCTCCCATTATGATAAATTATACACCCCAGGCCGGAATATTTCACGGTAACGATCGTTCCGTTTCCGTGTCGCTTCCGTCAAAGAAAAAACACGGAACCGATTTAGCGTTTCCCACTATTATGCTCCGAATAAACGTGATGTGCTTATGGTAGTTTCTTTACTCACTATATTTGTTTCATACTGACCGAAAAAGGTATTTCAATGAGTATAAATTCACTGTTTTATATCGTTGACATCATGGAAACCTTACTCTGAGGTCGGGAAGGGAACGTTGTTGTTGTTGTTGTTGTTGGAACCTCGTGCTCTCGAGGTTGGGATTTCCTCAATCGTATGCGGACCAATGAAAGTGCTAGTTTGTCTTGTGCGCGTCATCAGTTTATGACCTCCCGCCCCGGGAATCTCCCTGGTCTGGCGCATGCATGGTGAACGTGCAGTCAACGTTGTTGGAAATGTCGAAGTTTCACACGCATTTATAGTACAATTCTGTTGCTCCTTGTGTTTGACTGGGGAATGTCAGAAGCCACGAAACGAAAGGGGGGAATTGGTTTCCTAAAAACAGTTAGGAAGTCAGTGGCCATTCAGTGTTGACTTTGACCCAGTAACTGATGATAATCGGAACATTTCAATTCTGCACTGCAAAGTGTGCACGGCACATTGTCAAGCAAAAAATGACAAGACTGGTGGCCCCACATTGAGTTCAATTTTAAACTATGTTGACAGAATCACGAACCCCTGTGAAGTAAATATACTTTAATTCTTCAAATACCTTACAGCCAATTAATTCAGGAAGCTTGAACAATGATCACAATTTTATAAAAGACAAATGGTAAATGAAAAGAACAATTTAAACAACATTTTGTGACATTTGAAAAAAAAGGTTCCCATACAATTATTTCACGGAACCTAATTTTAGTTTCCGGAGGGTTCCCATAGATAGAATAGACGGAACCGAAAAAAAGTTTCCGACCGTTCACGAAATATTCTGGCCTGCACCCCCTTGCCATCATTCACTTAGTATGTAGCCCTGTTCCAAAACATCATTTCACAAAAGCTAGTTCTTGCTAGCCAAAAATTCCTTATCAACAAACTAAATACTAAGATATTAATTCTTTCCCTCATCGACTTGTGGGGAATTTTCTCTCTGGCCCATAATAGATTTGTAATGGTGTAGGTCTTCAACCAATGGACTCATTTAAATTTTCATACTTCTCCAGCGATGTAAAATATCCCGTTTTATGTCCCATGTCATGTGGAGAAATAGTTACCAATGCTCTCCCACAGACCCATTCTACGTAATTTGTTCACGTTTTATACCAATATCAGCAACATTTATTCTAAAATTCTTGTGAGAAAATGTGTTGTGTCTGCTTTACTTCTGTTGGAAATCACGAAAAAAGCGACGAAATTGTCGCATTTTAGCCACGTTTTGCAACGTTCTCTTCCTGCTTTCCGGCTACCATTCGCATGTTTCCGTATACCATCGTAAAGCTAATTGGCAGTGACATCACAAGATGGCGGGTGCATAACGAACTATAACTGCTTCAATCCGATATACCTTCCATACAGGATAATAAAGACGGTAATAACTATTCATAAGGTGAAAGTAACACAGCTCACTGATTGGCCAAGGTTGAGTGCGGCCCAGCGTGATTGGAGGAAGAGGTCACGTGGTGACTTGGTTGCTATGGTCACTGTCAACAGACGGCCGGCAGAGAAAGAATGGCGGCTGAAAATATTTACGGCGAAGACAGCAGATGCTGGGAAAATACATAAAATAAACTCGGATGGGCAGATTTGACGAGCTAGTCATCAAGGTTAGATACTTTGGTAGTTTAACTCTTTCCCCCATAGACTTGTGGGGAATTTTCTCTCTCTGACCCATAACAGATTTGTAATGGCGTAGGTCTTTAACCCATGGACTGATTTCAATTTTCACACGTTTCCAGCGATGTAAAATATCCCGTTTTATGTCCCATGTCATGTGGAAAAATATTTACCAATGGTCTCCCACAGGCCCATTATACGTAATTTGTTCACGTTTTATATCAATATCAGCAACGTTTAATCTAAAAATAAGTAATCTTGCGAAAAAATGTTTTGTGTTTGCTTTCCATCTGTTCGAAATCACGAAAAAAGCGAAGAAATTGTCGCATTTTAGCTGCGTTTTGCAGCGTTCTGTTGTTGTTGTTCTGCTGCAATTCCTGTATTATCGTATACCATTGTAAAGCTTATTTTCCGTACATTCGGGATGTCGCAGTTACATCATGAGATGGCAGGTATAGAACGAGCTATAACTGAAAAATCCCATGTACTTCCCTAAAGGAGAACGAAGGCTGGTAACAAGGTGAAGTAAAACAGCATCACTCATTGGCCCATGGTTGAGCGACCTTTTCAGAGGCCCGGCGTGATTGGACAGTCGGGTTTTTGCGCGTGGTCGCCATGGCCACGGGTCCACGAAACCGCCACGAAACACAGCGGGGCCAAAGAATGGCGGATAAATTTTAAAACGGGAGATCAACAGGTCCCGGGAAATGTTAATAATAAACTCAGATGGGCAGATTTGACGAGTTAGTCATCAAGGTTAGATACTTTGGTAGTTTATGCTCGCGTTACGTGAAATATTCAGGAATTTGGAAGCAGATTTTACTATTTTTCGAACGTTTGTCTTGGAGCACACGAAACAAATTTGTTGTCAAATCGCGCATTTTCCATCGATTATTTCTGTTTCTCTCCCGATTTCGTTTTACCCTTACCATAAAACATACCAACAGTCCACACAGTCAGATTTATTGAAATTTTGGCTTTCTGAAAATGTATAGTTTTAATTAGGTTTTTGCTCAAAGTAAACACCAAAAATTGCAAGAATAATCGACCACATGGGAACTCAAGTGACTCGTCAAAATCGGTCTTCATGAGTTAGGCGAACACTCGTCAAAACACGCTACATGAGGATCTACACAAGTCGTCAAAATCCGCTTATATGAGGGAAAGAGTTGATTTTTCAAATGTCAATGCGCCTGATCATTTGATTCTGGGAAAAATTCTACTGCTGATTTTTTTTTAGAAACAATCGACCATTGGCTTTGATGTAGTATTGTTGTTGTAAAGAGGTGAACAGTTGTTCAATAATTCACCGTGCTTTTGTTTTCTTTTGTCTGCCGGATACCACAAATGTGCTTCAGTTGAACAGATCTGCTTAATTCATGTTGTTGTAATTACAAAATATTTCTGATAATCTGGATTTTTTTTATCTCCGTCAAAGGCTACATGGTTAGGTGAAGATCCACTGTGAGAGGAATCATTTCTTCGCCCTCTGTATTTAAGGCAGGGTCGATCAACAAGACAGAAGGGGAGATAACCCTGTTTGCAGGTTGGGTTGACCGTTGGTAATTTTGGACTTCGGCAGTAATTTTCCATGTTTTTCCTGGTAGATTATCTCCCTTCCCTAGGTTAACAGATGGGGATTTTCCTTATAAATCTTTCAGTGGAGACTTTTTGCGCAGCAGCATCTATCCAATTTGATAAAGTTTGATAGACATTGTGATTTTCTTCAACTAGTTAGAATATAAGACATGAAGCTGCGCTATCGAAACCCCTCGGCTCTGAACCCCAGCTATTATAATGTAAGGGTGTCTCTACCAATTGATTGGCTTGTGGGAAGAAATATTTACCCCTGGTATTGTAAGTGTACTTTCTTTGAAAAAAAAACAAACTTTTCCTCCCCTTAAATTAATTTGTTTCTGGAATAAATACATACACTATAGATATACGTTTGTTCTTCGCATTGTGTAAGAGAATAAATCAATAAATCAGTCATCCAATCAATAAATAAATGTGATAGTATACAAACATGATATAGAAATTATATGCAAACTCAACATAGGAATTAGTGGATTTTATTAGACAAGGGGCATAACTCTGCAAAATACTTTCTGACTCGACTCATTTTCGATAGGCATCTAGTTCAGGTCAAGAGAAACAACTGTATCACGTTAGATTGTTGTATATGGAACGGTTCTGAAATTATCACAATAACAAATCATAAATGGACAAGGGGCATAACTCTGCAAAATACTTTCTGACATGACTCGTTTTCGATAGGCATCTAGTTCAGGTCAAGAGAAACAACTGTATCACGTTAGGATGTTGTATATGGAACGGTTCTGAAATTATCACAATAACAAGTCATAAATGGATTTTTATTTGTAAAAAGGGGCATAACTCTGCAAAATATTGTCCGAGATGACTCATTTTCGATAGGCTTCTGATCTATGTGAAGATAAATAGATTTAACAAGTTTGGTTGCCATGCATGAAACGGATCTGTAGATATCGCGGTAACGGACGGACGTACGGACAGCCGTACATGATGACGACATTACCCCTAGGCCAAAGTTGGCCGAGGGGTAAAAAAGTTAATAGTTCATGAATGAGCTATTTCCTATTTTTTCTGGGTTATCAAATGGAGCACGAGTCCGTCCACTGAACTTTGTCTTGAGCTAGGAAATGCACGTAAACCTATGGGGTTTTTTTCTTTGTTTTCCCTCATAATATATTATGAAATACATTTGAGACAATATATAGGGGACCAAGTTTTCTCAGAGCAGTGGAATTTCACACACCTGGACATGATTTGTGCACTTTTATTTTGAAATTTCATGAAAATCCACCTAAAAAGTTGCTCAAATTCATAAAAACAAAGGTCACTCTCAGTTTTGCATGTTGCATTGAGAACATCACAAAAGCCAGCCCCAATGTCAAAGAGCTTGGAAAATAATACTATTACTAGGTCTTGGAAATTTTCTTAAATCTTAGATTCTGGATAAATTTAATCAAAATTTCAGTATAATGCACAGATTACATGGAGATGCATGTACTGTGCAGAATTTCACTACTCCGATGAAAAAAATTGGCTCCAATATTATTGCCGAAAATCAGCTACACTCGAAATGCGAATCTAGATAGTAATTTAGAACTTTCTCCTCGATCACAGAGACAGACGCTCATTTCTCCAATAATCTACATGTATAGGTTTCTGTATGTCATATATCAATGAGGCCTGCTACAACATTTTGTTACATTAGATAATCCATCACTGAAGGACCATGTGGTCAACTGGTCAACTGTCTGGCAGCCTTGTAGCAGATCATTAGCACACCATATAGTGTACATGTACAGCATGATCTGGTGTAAAGTGGCTTGAGCCCTGGTCAGATTAAACTATCTAAATATCACCTCTATTCATCTGACCTAGACCCTGTAAACACCACCCAGATCTAGAAACATTATCTACCCGGTCTGTCCATTCTTCGGTCCCTGTTAGAGAAGATTGTCTCCGATTATTCATCAATCGTCGTCACATTCTCCCCTTACACCGTCATTGATCTGAAAACCACGGCCTGGAGAAGCGGCCCACGTTACATACATGTACCGTCAAAGCTATAACAACGCTGGCTCAAGCAGCGGCTATGTCGAGTCCATCTAGCTCTGTCCACCCCCGCAGAAGTCCGCGGAGCTTCGCCTCGAGTAGTCATCCATTATGGTACCAAGCTTTGATGAGGGTCGTTATTCTCCAAATTACCTGGTACCCGGTGCACATGCTGAATTCTGCTGACCAGACCGCACAGGGCCAGCAGAGATCTATGTATTTCACTAAATGTCAACAATGAATAATTCAGACTTAGGAATGCCAATTTAGGTAATTTTTTTTATTGAAGGAGACCCGCCATGAAAATCGTCATTTAACAGGTCAGCGTGTACAATTCAAATGACAGATCAAGACTGGTCATGTTTTACATGATCCAAGTCTAACTTGCGATCTTCGGGTTGGGGCAGGGGATTAACAGCCAACAGGTACATGAGTAAACAAAGAAAATGTGGTCATATGCTTTAGCGACAATAATCTGTAAGTTAACCAATCTTCGTAACCACTGAAATACAGGAATCTGCCATCAGTGGTTGTAACCAATATCATAACACTTGAAGTAAACTACAAAGTTGTCTTTATCTAAATCACTGATGTTCAAAATCAATATCAGTCAACCTGTAACCATGTGTAACCACTTCAGAGAGAGAAAATAAATAAAAAATTAAGGCATGAACTGTCCTTCAACCCTCCTCTCCCCATCCCTGCTTTATCTCCCATTTTTTTAATTTCAGTGAAGTTATCCCCCCAGGCCTTGCTTTTCGTCGAAATTCACGGGTATCCAAACGGATACCCGCAATTTCAGTTTACGGGTATCTACCAGTATCCACTGAAGTGACGAAAAATTGAAGTGTGGAGATTAAAGTGAAATAAACATTTATGTACTCTTTTCATGTTTACTGTTGTTAATAGGATAATTGATTCTCACATCATGTTGTTCCCCACCGCTGTGTTGCCATTCGATTCACTGAGCTGATATTTGACCGTTCAATCAACTGTCAATTTTACTGTGATAGGATGAGTGGATAAACTTTCTCTTGAGCAACCACAATAACATGCAGCATGATTTATGAAATTGTGTCAAGGATTGTCTCCTTGAATTAATTTAATTTGGAGCTGTAATTTGGAGTCACTTGAAAATTTTCGATTTAAGGTTATGGACCTTGATTATATTCTCATTATGGACTAAAAAATAGCTCTGTCTCTCACTATGAATGTCACGGGTCACCAGCTCAGCTTCCGACTTCATTCATTACGAATGTTTATACTTAAGTGCTGCATATAGTAATACCATCTTCATGACACCTAGCATATAACTTAAATATGTTGATGAATTGAACAAACACACAATATGAACTTAAAATTGAGTCATGCAAGTCAAGAAATTACGAACAATTCCAATGAACACACATTTAAGAAGTTCACCACACTAACTTCAGGGATTATAATGAGTTAATTTCGTGTTTTCGTCGTTCTGTATGAAGACAAAACCATCCTTTACATTATCTGGCCATCCGTTGTAAGCCTGTACAGATATTGTCTTTCCTTTCGACATTTTCAAGCAGATTGGAATCAAGCCCTCTCGTGTCCTCCATGTTTACCGTTTGTAAACATCGACCATAACACGATAGTTTCTGCAATTGCATTCTCCTATGCACGGTTGTTTGTGTAAATGCCCGTAGCTACAGATGATACGACGAAAATCGCCCAGTACAAGAGAATGCACGCAGCTGCCATAATTCGTCGCCCACTTAGACGTCGTAAAAATATGAACTTCCGCCATTTGTAAAGCCTGCGGTCGATGATTTCTAGGTAAACTATCGTTTATTAAAGCCGAATATGGTTTTTTTGATAGACAAAATTTTCCCCAGACATTATTTTACGGGTATCCAAACAGATTCCCGTGAAGCAAATGAACGGGTATCTCCACGAGTATCGGATACCCGGATACCCGTCGAAACGCAAGGCCTGCCCCCTTGATCAAAATGATCGTTACCAATCTTGAATTTGTCTGCAACTTAAGTGTTCAAAAAGGCTGAATGTCAACTGTGCATGGCAACAGGTGTTCCAGGACCAAGGTCCAAGGAAAATGTGTTCTTGGTTGATGGCAATGGATGTTCCAGGTTCATGGCAATGGATGTTCCAGGTTCATGGCAATGGATGATCTAGGTTCATGGCAATGGGTGATCTAGGTTCATGGCAATGGATGTTCCAGGTTCATGGCAATGGATGTTCCAGGTTCATGGCAATGGGTGTTCCAGGTTCATGGCAATGGGTGATCTAGGTTCATGGCAATGGATGATCTAGGTTCATGGCAATGGATGATCTAGGTTCATGGCAATGGATGATCTAGGTTCATGGCAATGGGTGATAAGGTTCTTACATGGATGCCTTCTTTCTGGCATAACTAAAAGATATGGAGAATGGCAATTGACATAAAATACATGCATACGGTCAATGGTAGTTGATTATTTGTTTCTCGTGACCCTGATTTCTAAAAAATATATACTACATGCGATAATTTTTTATTACTCATTACAGATCCTGCAAACCAAATGCGAGTAAATATGAGGAAAAGAAGATTTTTTTGCACATGAAAATCTTAAATCATACATAAATTTTAATTATTTGCCCCTAAAATTTGAATGTGAAAGGGTCATAAGAAATGAATGATCGACTAGCATTGGCCTAAAGACGAGTGAGAGAGTGAATATGATTTAACATCGCTTTCAACTATATGTCAGTCATATCATGATGTTTGGGTTCTATTCCTCTTCACACTCGTGAACCCAACCCATCTTCACACCCGTGAATCCCACGGTTGGGGTCCTATTCCTTTTTATACCCAGTAACCTCACGGGTGGGGTCCTATTCCCTTTCACACCCGGAACCCCACGGGTTCCCTAGTTAGTCGCCTCTTAACTGACTTAAGGCAAGCTGTCTGAGGTGCTGAGGCCCATTCTTACTATGACCTGAGGTGTGCACAAACATATCCCAGGTCAACCCTGGGAGCCGCCCGGGGGTCTAAATATGAATCCATCCACACTGTACAATGACGAAGAGATAACAGACCGAATTGTAGCGATTTAAAATCAATATCAACACGTGATAATCCACTCCTAGCTATTAATCTCTGACAAGAGAGCAGTGGAGATAGAGTCTATGATATTTCATATCGCTGTTCTTGTACATGTTTGTGTGGGTGGACTGATGGAGGAAGCAGCTCAAGCTAACCTGTCCACCCACAGGACTGCTTACATCATGTTCAAATTAGCAGAAGAGATAATATTAGATTCTCTTCACCATTCAAATAATATGATTCAAATACCATTCAAATAATAGAGTTCCAGTAATAAAGTACTTCAGAGAATTTAGAAAATGCTTCTTAAACCAAGGTTTTATTTTTCAAAATAAATTTTATTTCTCAAATTATTTCCTAAATTAAGAAATCTTTCGTCTGGGATTCATTTAAAATTATTTTATTTTCTTTTGTAAATTTAGCTTCTTTTTTTTATTTCTCCAAATATTTTCAAATATCAAGCAGACTTTCATTTAGGCAAGGCTTTGGTGCAAGACCTCCCATTGAAAAGGCAATATCCTGGACAAAAGACTGACAATACAACTTGCAGCAGATCCTTTGTTAATTATATTTCATGAGTCTTACACCAAATTGTTGCCTTTATTCAAGACTGAAACTCTATAGTTGAAGCCTTTTTACTGTTTAGCAAACAAGACTCATCCTTGTACCCAGACAGACTGATGTTCTCTATACACAAAAATCTGTAAAAATGTCTTAATTTAGCTGCATGTAGTATTTGTACCTGTTGTAATAAAACAGAATTCTCATCAGCCCAAATTAATAATACAGAAGATTAATGAACCATGCAGTCTAGAGGGCAGTCACATGACAGATGTCACATGCTCTATTAAAGGAAGGCAACTGTGCGAGACACTTGATCTCCATCAATTCTAATAAAACTCAGACCTAGACGACGGATTACGGCAGCCCTCTGAATTAACCATGATCTTCAGCAATTTTTGTGGTGAATGCAGCCGAAGAACTCTGTAATGGCAAACTTTAACCTGGTGTTAAAGTGTAACTGTGGTACTTTTGCAAGTTTAGGTCATATCAAAGATAATCGTCCAAATTATAGAATTTGAAACCTGTTTCTTGTTTTAAGACTTTAATTTTTAACAATTTCAATGTTATTGTAATGCACAGTACCACAAGCACGTCGGAACTTGTGATGCTGTTATGACATGATAAACTACCAGGGATCCGTGTTTAGCACGAGTGATAGCTCACCTGCACGCAAACACTGGCGTAAATTCATGTCGCGAGAGTGACTTTCAGCTCACGTAAACTGTCACATTTTATATTGTATTATATTGCAGTCACTCTCCTGAATTTTAAATACCCTCTCCTAAATATTTTGACGCGAGCTATTTTTAGCTCGCGCACTATTTCTAAACACGAAGCCCTGAACTACGTCACAATGCAACATTGTTACAAAACTGTTCCATTCTCTACATTGCTGCGATGCCCCCCAGACGATACACGACACTCAAAATATGACGTTAACGTCATCTCTGACATCAAAAGGGGCAGTGCAGATGTCTTTCACTGAAAAAAAGCTGCCTTTGAATCCTCTGAGACAGAATACGAGTGAAATGTTGGGGAAACTTCACTATGTTTCGTTATTCACAATATCTTGAAAATGACAAACACTTAAAACGTGCCACATCAATTACACTTCAAATGTAAGGTTTAACTTCAACTCGCAAGATGTTTGCTGTGGCAGATTTTTTTTAACTTCAAGTGCTGCACCAGATTTGGTACATTTTACACCAGATTTAGTACATCTTACAGTCTCTCAATTTTAATCAGAGGGTTCACCCTCGTGCTCTATCACTCTCCTGAATTTTTCCTGAGGAGAGCTATCAATCACTCCCCAGAAGCTGCCAATGCAATGAAGAATGATATTGGAGAGATTTATCCAGGCCTACAATTGCCCACAGTGAAAATATAGGCGGGAATTTGCCAAAATATAGGAGAATATTATAGAAATTTTCTTCATAAAATATAGGAAAATATAGGAAATAAAGGAGTGTAAGACAGGTCACTACTACATTGTATGTTCCAAAATTGGTAGTTTTCTGGTGTTTAATAGAACGAGCTTTCATTGAACCCACCCACTGCCCTCAGGGGTATGTCCGACTCTCATATATTCTTTTTCTATAGGTTAGCCAGGTGTTTGAACGGACATGAATATCCCTACCACGTGACGTAAATCAGAATCAACCTCGCAAGAACACCCAAAGCAGCCGCAGTGACTAAATAAAATAGGGAAATTGCGTGCCCTATCAATACTACTCAGCGCGCACTACTCATCCCACATGCGCAGTCGACCCATTCTACTGTCATGACTGTAGGATGCAAGCCTGGTCCATGGAATCTCAGGTAGTGAAAACCCCAGGTCTCTCGGTCCACCCTATACTGCGCCACACCTATGCGACCCGCTGTGCCCTTTCTATACTACTCATCACGCATGCGCATTCGACCCCCAAGGGATCTCATGAAGTAGGAGGAGTCGGACACGCCACGGATTAAGAAGCGAAATCCACATGTCTCTTGCCTCCCTGGCCTGCCTCTTTAATAGTATGAGTAAAGCGGAGTAGGAGGAGGTGGAGGAGTAGGACATGCCACGGATTTATACTAGGGAGATTATTTCCAGTGAATGAAGTCATAGTGGTGGCGATTGGGGAGACCCGTCCTGCTGCTTGGTTCAAGAAAGAGATTGAAATGTTTTTATATTTAGCGAGCGAAGCAAGTCAAATATTTTGTTTTGGAGATGTATTTTCTCATGCCATATTGACTCATTTCAGAGCATTGGTGAAAGCATTCATCCGAAAATTCGAAATATAGGAAGTTTTGAGGAAAATATAGGAATTATATTAGGCACTTGCAGGCCTGTTTATCCCTCTCACATCAACCATGCAAAACAGAATCCAGGAGTGATCAACAGGTCTCGCAGACGTTACAAATACGAGACAATGGTTTTATCTACAGGGAGCTAAGATTTGCCGCTCTTCTTAAGATACACATGCTCTCACTTGAATAAGCTAATGAGACGTCTCCAATTATTTTAAATCGCGTAACACCGTTTATGCAATGAAGAATCACTCAAGGTTTAAATTCCAGGCTTAACTGTCGGTAATGGAATTTGATAGGAATGGCTGATCAGCATTTGGCTTCAGATTGGGGGAATAATTCAACCCCCCCAATCAAAATTTAATCATCCCCACTCTTCCAATACAAAATCTAGGAGAGTGGTCAAAAGCTCTCGCAAAATTTTACAAACATGCAAGACTGAATGTGTGTTGACTGCATCAGCCAGTAGCACAGGTTATTACAACATGTGTGCATGATGCCGGTAGCTTTATTTAGAAGTGTGTCACCTCCGCCGAGCAGACAAGCACATGGAGCAGACAGGTTCATGTTATAATCTGCAAGTTTAACTGCAGAGCATGACCAGAATAATGAATTCATTTCCTATCAGTTACAGGATTGTAGTCAGCTAGTTAACGGTGCAGCTGCCGAGTTAATCCTGTTAATACTGTCAAGTTTAGAGAGGACGAGCCGCAATCAGGCTGCACATAGTCCCTGCTCAAATACCCCAAGCTCTCAGGTTTGTGAAATTAGTCAGCGATCACTGTATTGGTAGAGTGGTCACTGTATTGGTAGAGTGATCACTGTATTGCGAGAGTGATGACTACTGCGAGAGTGATCACTGTATTGCGAGAGTGATCACTGTATTGCGAGAGTGATCACTGTATTGGGAGAGTGGTCACTGTATGGAGAGAGTGATCACTGTATTGGGAGAGTGATGCCTGTATTGGGAGAGTGATCACTGTATTGTGAGTGTGATCACTGTATTGTGAGTGTGATCACTGTATTGTGAGAGTGATCACTGTATTGTGAGAGTATTGTGAGAGTGACGACTGTATTGAGAGTGTGATCACTGTAATGGGAGAGTGATCACTGTATTGGGAGAGTGATCACTGTATTGTGAGTGATCACTGTATTGGGAGAGTGATGACTGTATTGTGAGAGTGATGACTATTGTGAGAGTGATCACTGTATTGTGAGAGTGATGACTGTATTGTGAGAGTGATGACTGTATTGTGAGAGTGATGACTGTATTGTGAGAGTGATCACTGTATTGTGAGAGTGATCACTGTATTGGGAGACTGATCACTGTATTGGGAGAGTGAGGACTGTATTGTGAGAGTGATCACTGTATTGGGAGACTGATCACTGTATTGGGAGAGTGATGACTGTATTGTGAGAGTGATCACTGTATTGTGAGAGTGATCACTGTATTGGGAGACTGATCACTGTATTGGGAGAGTGACGACTGTATTGTGAGAGTGAGGACTGTATTGGGAGAGTGATGACTGTATTGCGAGAGTGATCACTGTATTGGGAGAGTGACCACTGTATTGGGAGAGTGATGACTGTATTGTGAGAGTGACCACTGTATTGTGAGAGTGATCACTGTATTGGGAGAGTGATCACTGTATTGCGAGAGTGATGCCTGTATTGAGAGAGTGATGACTGTATTGTGAGAGTGATGACTGTATTGTGAGAGTGATCACTGTATTGTGAGAGTGATCACTGTATTGGGAGAGTGATGACTGTATTGCGAGAGTGATGCCTGTATTGGGAGAGTGATCACTGTATTGAGAGAGTGATGACTATTGTGAGAGTGATGACTATTGTGAGAGTGATCACTGTATTGTGAGAGTGATCACTGTATTGTGAGAGTGATGACTATTGTGAGAGTGATCACTGTATTGTGAGAGTGATCACTGTATTGTGAGAGTGATGACTGTATTGGGAGAGTGATCACTGTATTGTGAGAGTGATGACTGTATTGTGAGAGTGATGACTGTATTGTGAGAGTGATCACTGTATTGGGAGAGTGATCACTGTATTGTGAGAGTGATCACTGTATTGTGAGAGTGATGCCTGTATTGGGAGAGTGATGCCTGTATTGGGAGAGTGATCACTGTATTGTGAGAGTGATGACTGTATTGTGAGAGTGATCACTGTATTGGGAGAGTGATCACTGTATTGTGAGAGTGATCACTGTATTGTGAGAGTGACCACTGTATTGTGAGAGTGATCACTGTATTGTGAGAGTGATCACTGTATTGTGAGAGTGATCACTATTGTGAGTGATGACTGTATTGTGAGAGTGATCACTGTATTGTGACAGTGATCACTGTATTGAGAGAGTGATCACTGTATTGGGAGAGTGATCACTGTATTGGGAGAGTGATCACTATTGTGAGTGATGACTGTATTGTGAGAGTGATCACTGTATTGTGACAGTGATCACTGTATTGTGACAGTGATCACTGTATTGAGAGAGTGATCACTGTATTGTGAGTGATGACTATTGAGAGAGTGATCACTGTATTGCGAGTGATCACTGTATTGTGACAGTGATCACTGTATTGAGAGAGTGATCACTATTGTGAGTGATGACTGTATTGTGAGAGTGATCACTGTATTGTGACAGTGATCACTGTATTGTGACAGTGATCACTGTATTGAGAGAGTGATCACTGTATTGGGAGAGTGATCACTGTATTGTGAGAGTGATCACTATTGTGAGTGATGACTGTATTGTGAGAGTGATCACTGTATTGTGACAGTGATCACTGTATTGAGAGAGTGATCACTGTATTGTGAGAGTGGTCACTGTATTGGGAGAGTGATGACTGTATTGGGAGAGTGATCACTGTATTGGGAGAGTGATGACTGTATTGGGAGAGTGATGACTATTGAGAGAGTGATGACTGTATTGGGAGAGTGATGACTGTATTGGGAGAGTGATGACTATTGGGAGAGTGATGACATGACTGTATTGGGAGAGTGATGACTGTATTGGGAGAGTGATTGTATTGGGAGAGTGATGACCGTATTGGGAGAGTGATGACTGTATTGGGAGAGTGATGACTATTGGAAGAGTGATGACTGTAATTGGAAGAGTGATGACTGTAATTGGAAGAGTGATGACATGACTGTATTGGGAGAGTGATCACTGTATTGAGAGAGTGATGACTGTATTGGGAGAGTGATGACTGTATTGGGAGAGTGATGACTGTATTGGGAGAGTGATGACTGTATTGGGAGAGTGATGACATGACTGTATTGGGAGAGTGATGACTGTATTGGGAGAGTGATTGTATTGGGAGAGTGATGACCGTATTGGGAGAGTGATGACTGTATTGGGAGAGTGATCACTGTATTTGGAGAGTGATGACTGTATTGGGAGAGTGATCACTGTATTGGGAGAGTGATGACTGTATTGGGAGAGTGATCACTGTATTGGGAGAGTGATCACTGTATTGAGAGAGTGAACTATTATATGCTAAAGTAAAAATGTTGCTGTTGTTTTGTAAATATGAAAATAAAAATCCAGTACATGTACATGGAAGCCTGATTAGTTGTGTCCAAATAATAATGCATTACTTAATCTGTTGACAATTTGAAGGTTTTTGAGCAAAATAAATTAAATGTAACTAGTCACTTGAGACAGGCAACATATTTTCTACCGGTCGGATGCAAAAAAGCACCCGACAGCGACAGGTGGACAGGTGTTAATTTCGACCCCTGTAGGGATACATGTAAATGTGTTTTAATTATCCGGCAATTAATCAAAGAAAAAGAAATAAACAAGTGAAAAAAAAATTTAAAGCTGTAAAATTCAGCTAGTAGTAATCTGCTGTATTAGACAGGCGACAAACACGGGGGAAATATTTCACCGGCACAACGTGTGGTCAGGGATTACACAAGTCAGGCCCATAAGGAATGCTGTCAATGCCAAACACCTCACATCAAAGGGACGAGGTAATTCAAGCGACGACCAGGCAAAAAGCCCACCTGCCGAGGCCAAATTAATGAAACGAGCCAATTTCTCGACGACACACTCTCTTGCTGTACAGAGTAGCTCTGCTAGAATTTGCAGGCTAATCATGTACGTGGCAGTATTGGCTAAAGTGACCATATGGATAAATTCAGCTGCATCATTTGGTGCTTGGAACAGATTAGCAATTATGGGATTTGCGAGTGAAAAGATTAGCTGGAAGTTGAATATCGGCATTTTCATGATGAAAACAGTACATGTGTGGTAATTAAAATTTCAATCAACAAGAACTAAAGCAATCCCTTCTCCTCTATGTATATAGATGCTAATCTGTAAATGGTGTACGTATTGAGACAGAAACCACATGTCGACATCGCAAACATATGGTTGAGGTAATTAGATGCAAATAATAAGCAAAATATTTAAATTTGTAATTTCAATCACCGAAATAGCCCTGACCTGCTGAAACATTCAATACCACCTCAAATTGTTCGATCACATGATTTTGACACCCTTCTGACATTTACCACATGACATGTTCGACTGAGAGAACCTACCGGGAGGGTCACCGTTGGTGTCTCTGACTGCGGAGATTCTGGCTCTGGGGGCTCGGGCTCTGCTTCAGGTAGCTGCTGCTGCTGCTGCTGCTGTTGTTGTTGTTGCTGCTGATGCTGGTGACCACGTTTAACACACAACACACACGAATTGGACGAATAAAAAAACACATCGCCGGGGAACATCTAGGCTACTAATTGGGGGACGGGTCAATTAACGCTGTGGATGGAAGGCTGGTGTCCTGTCCGCGGTGCCGGCCCGGTTCTACGTCACCATATGTTACAGTTTTCTAGGCCGGTGAATTGTTACATGCATCAGACAGTACTGGCTATGATATGTACTAGGACCAGAGATGACATGGCTGGCCCAAGCGGGACTAGATTCATGTCACTGCCAGTCACTAACTCGTTACCAGCCTCTATCGGACACTACACTCGACAACCTTTTCTCTGCTCCGGCGACTGAATCAGTCTCGAGTTGACACAGACACATATTCCTCCGTTTGTTCCTCCGTTGCCTGTCAGCTGTTCGAGTCAACACATCTCGTACTTACATGTATTATAATGTATCCATGAATGAGAGGCAGGGGTGTAGCAGCAAATTCTACACACGTTCAACTCCTCTGAAAACAGGTATGAAAATCAACACTGACGACCAACTGCACACACTTCCAGTATTTATAAAAACAGTTGATTTGATTTCAAGTACACATTTGTGGATTCTGCAGCAGGATTTAACCCCGACAAAAATTTTTCCACTGGATTCAGTTTTCACCGACACCAAAAGGAAGCTTCCTTTGAAACCAGGAAGCCAGATGTTTTGTTGTGAATGCCACCACTTTCAAGGTCCATAAAAGAACAGCTGATTGGTGTTTGCAAATACATGCATGTGTGTCAAGCTGTACATGTGGACTGGTCGATTGTGCAACAAGGAAAACTGTGACAGTGACAAATATCTGCCTATTTCTGTATTTTTTTTTCTTTCCACCAGGTTTTTGTTTCCACAAAACAGGTATCCTTTCAAAACATGAAAGCCAGCCGTTTGGTGATTAACTCCAAGATGGTCCGAGTAACCGGGCCAGATGTTTTTAATTCTAGCCTAGCACCTGTGAAGAACGACATCGTTGTCCAAAGTGCGAGGTTGTATTTACTGCACAAGTATTCCCTCTCGGCACAAGTGTGACAATCAATGACACAAACGCCTGTCGAGTTCTTGATTGGATAGATACACCCATACAATAGTCTCTGTACCTGGTTATTCTCAGATATTCACCTTCGAGACAGACAGCATGGCCTCTCGAGCCGAGCTCTCAGCACTGATATATGTGGTTCAGCCAAGTCCATTACAATGTGGCATGTCTACAGCACTAAAATGCACATGTACAGATGTATCTGTTTTAGGCTTTGACCAATACCTGGTCCCGTCATGTAGCGTCTGATAATATAAGCCGGGTCCATAACCAGGGACCAAACCGCCAACACGGAAATGCTACCGGCATTCTATTCAGCAAATACAAGAGAGCTCACGGGGTCCATGTCATGTGAAGAGACAAATGCCAGGCCTTTGATAACAAGAGTCCATTTATGCTGCGACTGACAGAACTCCCTGACCATAGCTTGCTGCTCAATGGCCCTGCTCTCCACTCAGCTGTGCGGATGGACGGCAACTACAGCACAGTATGTCGTTAGTGTGACGCAGGAGCTGGTCGGCCCTCTCTCTCATTAATAACCTGACGGACGGAGGTGTGTCTACTGTGGTCGAGGAATCCATCCACGCTAGGAAGCCAGTTGAGACTGCACAGCCGGCCAACCGGCTCGTCCTAGTGGAATTACTGTACTGTGTTGTACCAGAGGAATCCGCTCCCCGTTGTTGTTCAGCATTTTAAATACCAGTCAGCAAATTTCCAATTCCTGGTTTACGCCATTCTACTCCTCGGTCGACGTGGACCTGTCACTTCAAGTGAGGGAGGCACTGAGATTTTAAAATAACAACCCTCCAGTTTCCAGCACATGTGGTTCTATTGCATGAATAATAAGTTTGACACACGAGTCAAAACCAGGGTTTACAACGTTACAAACCCGTGTTTGGAGTGAGCCAGTGTTACAGGCAGCGATATTTCATTCACTTATTGAACTGGCAAGCGTAATGGATTCACCGATTCCCTTCAGCTGGATGCAGCTCTTCGACTCAAAACGACATTACCCAGTCATCGAGAGAGAAATGTCACCATGCCGCCGGGAATAGCGCTGCATAAACAGGCAAAGCTACATCCCATTATGAGAAATATCACCTTCCACATGCTATGATCCAGACCTGTTAATTGTATTCTGATAGGCTTATGGTTAACCACGACATAGTGGTGCAATATTGAATGATGGGATCGTCAGACTTTGCGTAGATTTCAGGAATCTAAATGAAAGTGAAACAGCCGAATGGGTGATTGAGTGTCCTTAATATATGCTAATGGCCAACAGACCGGACCTTAACCTGGTCCGAGAACCAAGAACAGCGCTGCTAAGTTCGAACATATCGGATACAGTTGTGGCATAATACACGGATTATACATGTAACACCGCACACGTCGCCGTGGTCGAAATCAATTTCAATTTGACGTGGCTCATTTCATGGGACACCTGTTCTCTAGTTCAACAGGCGATCCATTTGTGTTGCCTTGCCCCAACAATTGAATTTACACTGTGTATTGTATCGGAATAAAGACTCAAATTTCCAAGGATCAATAAAAACAAATTATTCTGAAAGGGGATATTCACACGGGTTGAACTTTTCAGTGCATTCATACTATTATTAGGTGGCAGTGACTAAAATAATGAACTAAATCCCTGGACACATGTATACTTTGTTGCCAGTGTTAAGTCATCAGGCCATATAGAATAAGATTCTGTGTTAGCGGAAAAACTGAATTTGAACATCCAGCTCAAGGTCAGTTTCAATACTTAGCGTTTTCTTTCTCAATCCAATTCAATTACAGCTTCAAACATCACCATGTTTTCATCTTTGTTTGATGATGGTGTATACATCGAGTGAGGTCCAGAGTTAACATGGTCCAGAGTTAAGAGGGTCCCAAGTTAACAGGGTTCAGAGTTGAAATGGTCCAGAGATAACATGGTCCAGAGTTAGCATGGTGTGGAGTTTAACATGGACCAGAGTTAACCTGGACCAGGGTTAACATGGGCCAGAGTTAACATTGACCAGAGTTCATTGAACATGGTCCAGAGTTAACATGTTCCAGAGTTGAACATGGGCCAGAGTTAATATGTTCCAGAGTTGAACATGGACCAGAGTTAACATGGACCAGAGTTGAACATGGGCCAGAGTTGAACATGGGCCAGAGTTAACATGGGCCAGAGTTGAAATGGGCCAGAGTTAACATGGGCCAGAGTTGAACATGGACCAGAGTTGAACATGGACCAGAGTTAACATGGGCCAGAGTTAAAATGGGCGAGAGTTAACATGAGCCACAGTTAACATGTGCCAGATTTGAACATGTTCCAGAGTTAACCTGGGCCAGAGTTAACATGGGCCAGAGTTAAAATGAGCCAGAGTTAACATGGGCCAGAGTTAACATGAACCAGAGTTAACATGGACCAGAGTTAACATGGACCAGAGTTAATAAGTGCTAACAAAGTCCGGAGTTAACATGGTGCCACAAGGACAACAATGGGTGATCATACTTATTAGCAACAGGGAGCACAAAACTCCTACAGATAATGAATTATTTCTTTGTTATTCACTTGAGTTAAGGGGCTGATCAAATTCATTAGACTAATTCAACATTGATTGGTCAAGCCAATTTTTTCAATGAAACAGTCGGCTGCATAATTAGATTCATCTATTTATTTGTACACAAAGAGAATCCCTTGCATACGCTTGTGTACGAGGAATGACATTGAAATTATGTACTCAGGTCTTTTAGTTTAATTTTTTTCCCCGTATCGATCATGTTTAAGTGCACTTTCACAAACGACGCGGAAAGCAGCGGAGATTTTTAACAATGTAAATGTTATCTGCCTCCAATCTGTTCATACTGTTCTTGCCATTCTAATAATCAAAATTACCGACCTATTTTTTACTGCAGTGAAAAATTCAGCTTTTGCATTATTAATTGATGAACCGGAGCTATCGGGCCCGGCAGTCTTATCACCTCATCCATAGCGTGTACATGTAGTAGCAGGAAGAGAGATCTACAATCTGCAGTGAACTTCCCTCTAAATACTCACAAAGGCCACCACTAGTTCATTCATGTTACATGAATCCTTAATGTGGTGGATTCAGGATCAGATACCAGGGCTTGCTTTTCCACGGGAATCTGATTCCTGTCGGCATTCCCGCAACCCACAGATTCCCGTAAAATTCTTTGAATCTGTATGGAAATGATTTCTTTGGATTCCCGTGGATTCCCGTCAAGTTGGAATATGAGAATTCGTTTGCATTCCTTCAGATTTCAATGAAAAGAAAGGCCTGGACACTTTCTGAACTCTGAAATGCTCATGTATCAGTGGTCGAAATTAACACCTGTCCACCTGTTATCTGTCTCCAGTGACAAGATAGCAAAAAAAACAACTAATTTTTTTCAAGGTTAATTTATTCTCCCTCAAAAACTTTCAAACTGAATACAGAATACTGCAAACAAATTAATTAATGTATTATAAATTAGACACACATTAAAGTAATTAGGCCTGCATGTATTGCTGGAAGATTTTATTTTCATAGTAATATATACAAACATTACAATATTATTATTTTGTATCATTATCGCGTTCAGGCTACTGTTGGGAAGAGACAGGTTCAAATCATTCTTGCCCGTCACCTGGGACAGGTAATATTTAAAAAAACCCATTTCAATCCCTGATGAATGTATGGTGATCTGACTAATAATAAAATCAAAGTCAGTGAAATTTTGCGCTATGAAGTCAGGGGGTGATCAAATTTATTAGAACAGGAAGTTGACAAGATGGTTCAAAATCATGCATACAATCCATTATTTCTTCCCTATTTCAATGACTACAGTGGTAAAATTCATTAGCCAATTGAATTTTGTCTCTATGGCCATAGTCACTTGATTGTCTAGCATGACCTGATTTTTTAAACACACATGCTAGATACCACAATTATTTATTATTAATTATTAAATTTCAAACTAATTGTTTATGAATATGAAGAAAATGAGCAAGTTTTACTCAGAAAACTGTAAATCCCTCATCTATTTGCCCTCAAAATATGGATGAGGGCTGATCATGCTAAACAACCAATCAAGTGACAATGGCCTAAAATTAGGGACCTGTGATTGGACAGGAGGATTCATTGAATTATTAGATGGATTACTGTAGTACATAGAGCAAAATCGGTTTGAAAAAAAAAACACTCCCGATTCACTGGACTAACCTCAAATATGTGCTAGTCCGCAAATAATTTTACCAGCCTTCAACTGGTTATATCAAGTAAGAATATATACCGTAATTTACTATGGCAACTGCTCTAACATGTCTAATGATTAAATAACCCTCAAGACTCCATCACCTTACCTTGAAATTTGATAAATTTATACAGCAGGAACTACATGTAAAAGCAGGCGTTGAATTTGGAAATTTTGAGGAAAGGGTCAGTTTGGTAAAATTAAGGGTACTAGGCCTGGCTGTCATAAAATTACTTGGAATTTGGAAATCAGCAGCGGGCATCAAAGCCAGTGGGTACATGTAGGGCATCCAAGGCAAATTATGAGCTTGGTGGCCTTGGTTAAATTCAAAGTCTGTAAAAGGTCTGTAAAATGGTAATCCTAGAAAGGTTGCCACACCTGTATATCCATACAGAAGACAGTTACATGTATCAGCCAGCGTCTCATTTTGCTGCCGATATTGGCGGATAATTCCAGCAGTCCATTCAGTCTGTTAATGCGTCAAGTTTTCTTCGACACGCCGCAAATCCCATCCTAGACTACAATTATTACCCGCACCTAAACAGATCAATCTAAGTGAAGGCTAGGAGTGGACATGTATTTCCCAAATGCACAGAAATAAAAGAAAAGCTATTTATCAATTTCCATGCCGGGTCACATTTTAACTGCTCAATAAAGATGTGGAGAATGTGGTCCCAGTAGAAGTCCATCCCTTTGGAGCTGCCAATGGGGGTTTTACACAATACATATAACTATCCAATCAGATTCATTAATTTCCAGGTAATCCCGTTCGTTGATTTTCGCCTGTTTAGCCAAACAACTGACAGAATTGCCACTTCCTCTTTATCTCCAGGGTCTATTTTTCACACTTGTGTTTTAAAGGTAAAGTAAAATGATTTTGATCGATTTGATCAATCTGACAGCATTGATGCATATAGCCTGGCTACTTAATTCTTCTTTTGTTTCACTGTTGCAATCTCTCCATTTCAAGGAGGGGGGACACTCAAGGTTATTTCACTCATAACGCGACAGTCAGTTTGGATGGTGGAGGAAGCCGGAGTACCCGGAGAGAACCACCGCCCGTCGGCAAGTAACTGGCAAACTTTCACCCATTCACCACTCCAGCATTCTGGTTCAGCGATGTGAGGCTAGTGATCACCAGCAACATGCCTTGGATCACTCGGCCACTGAGGGTCCCCCTGTCTTAAGGTGAGTGATCACTCTCCCAACAAAATCCAGGAGTGTGATCAACAGCTCCTACATGTACAGATTTTCAAACACGCAAAACTGCTGTTGATCACAGCGCCATTGACCGAGTTACAGATGTCACAAACTATTAACACTCACTGTGAAAGTTACGTGAAATGAACAGTCTCATTGTGAAATACCCCAGAGGAAATTTTGAAGATATGATTCACCAATAGCGAACAATTGATCCTGGGTAAAAATCATTTACGAATAAATTCAAGGGCTTTTCAGATTTCAGGACCTCGCTAATTTGTAGACATATTTCACTGATTTCCAGGACATGGAAATAAATTTTCTTCAGCATTCCTTGACCAAGATTTTAAGAGATGCAGGATGTAAGCTTCTCCTAACAATTCAATCACACAAAGTGAAATTTACCCCAAAAGTAAAAGGGGGTCATCAAATTTAGAACAGGATGTTGACAAAATGGACCAAAATCAATGCAAATAATCCATTATTTCTTAGTTATTTTAATGATTTCAGAGGGTGATCAAAGGTCTTTGAACAACTGATCAAATTTTGTTCACTAAATTGGGGGTGATTGCGTTCGAATGAGGAGGATTCAATAATGAGAGGAATGACCGTCTATCAGGCCTAAATTTAAGGTGGTAACCTGTTTACAGGTTGCCTGGAGGTTGCCATATGAAAAATAGTGGTAACCTATTTTCAGGTCCCCATAATTTTGATTAATAATATGACATTAGGTTAATAATTATGCAATAGGTTCCCACAGGTTACCAGTGTAGAATTCATGGTAACCTGTTGAGAGGTTGCACTCCTTAAATTGAGGCCTGTCTATGATCTGTGAGATCCCTGCTGCATTCACTCATGAATGTCACTCCCATTGTACCATTAAATTATGGCCCACTCCACACTGGCAAGGTATTTCCAATTTTCAACCATTTAACGGTCAAACGACATGGGATACGAACATGAGGCTCTGTGGGGGTTCCCACACATCCCCAAACAATGGTCAATATCACTGAGCTGTCTCAGCCAACCGATGCTTTTTCGGAAATCACATGAAATTATCCGGTTTCCATGGAAACTGGCGATGCTGAGCGAGTGTAATGCTACGTTGTGTACATTTGAAGGCCAGCTGGATACAGCTATGTACAGCACGCACAGTATGGGAGACCAGGTGATAGCAGAATAATCTACATAATCAGTTGATCAACGATCAAAATTGATGATACATGCAGTGTTTTAGATTACGCCCTCGATACAACTTAAAGATTTTGCCCATATTAGGATGAATCTGAATTAGAGAAAAATAAGGCCATTGTCACTGGATAGATTAGGGATTCACATTTTCATGCGTAAAACTTGCTCATTTTCTTCATATTTGTACACATGTACAATTGCTTTGCAATTTAACCCTTTCGCCGATTATTTCCGGTATACAGGGATAACAAGAGTGCGTACCCATACGAACATTCCCGGTTGACCGGGTTAGCTTTAAACCTGTTGGCCATCACGATGGGTACAGCACTTTTATTTTTTTGCAATCGTTTTAATGGAATTGTATACTTCTGCAAAGCCAAAACCTTGATCAATTCGATTCTCAAAATTGTTTGTTTGCAAAAAAAATTGAGCAAAATTAGATGTTGAACAAAAAAAAAATCGGACAGGCACAGGACACATGTTGGGTTAATCGTCAGAAAATCCAATCATTCTATCGAAATTCAATCAGTGGTTCTGAATTAATCTCAAATCATTAAAATAAGGAATAAGGATTACATATATCTGCATCAGACCATGACGGATGCATCTACATCAGTCTCCAGATAACGACATTTATAACGAAAATCATATGGATTAAGAAAACTGATCAGTGATACAGATTTGATATTTGGAGCACCATGTATCCAGTCGGTATCATGGAAAACTGCTGACTGCTTCTCTCTTGCAGGTAAAGCCGAGGCCGGGGAAAAAATATCAAACTTGTTTGATAATTTCGCCTCGCGAGGCCAAATCCTCAGCGTGTGCGGCGAACGCAAGCCAACAGCTCAGCAGTTTTATTGGACCGGCCAATGAATCGCATGTTATTTTCACGCAATTCATACGCACGACTCTTCAAAACACAGGTCTTGAAGAAGATGTTATGCGGGAACTGAAATCAATTTCGTGAAACCGTTGCTCACCGTGTGCGCTGAAACTACACGAGAGCTAGCCCCTGAGCTGGCAGGCAATTGAGGCCGTTAGCTCAGCTGATAGCTCTCTGTGCATACATGTAGCCTATGTTTATGAGAACCGATTGTTTTTAAATTTGGTGAATGCTCTTATACGAATTAGGTCGCTGGAATGGATTATGGCGGCTGAGATTCTTTGACGTACTATGGCTGAATATTGTATGGTGGACAAGACACTGGTTGCCTTTACGCTGCCTTTATGCTTAAAACTCTCCCTCGTCTCCGATTTGTCTGTATTTGCCATTCAAGTTTTTTATACAAATCAATTCAATACGTCAATCGTCAGACCCCAATCTAGCTCATTAATGTGCGAGATACAATTACGACCTGCTCGTTCATTATTGATAATGAGCTTGCATGAATCGACCAGGGGAGATCATCAGGATGTGTACAGTGAGAGCAGGCTACGGCAAGGCTGATCATCAATGGTTAATGACAATTTCTGCCAGTCCGTGAACATTCAAATTGCTGCCACAAGACATTGGCCAGCAATAGGTTGGTTTAGAGTACGAGTACAGATGATTATGGATTATATATAGAAAGACGGCACACAGGCAGATTTATGTTAGATTTCTTGCTCTGTACATGCCAGCCTTGCAACAGTAGCCTCCATTCATTAATCAATTTCATAATATGTCAATGACAACATATACATGTTCTATTCACCCATGAGGAAGCAGGCCTTGATTTTTGTCAAAATTGACAGGAATTCAAACCGATTAACGAGTATCGCAATCTAACTCTATGGTAATCCAAAACTATCATTCTCATACACATTGCTAAGAATTTACGGGACTCCAGATTCCGGAAAATTATATTACTTGATTACAGCGTAACCTCACTATGAGGTGCCTCAATATAGCGCTGATTCTGATATAACGTGGATGCTATGGCACCCCCCAAATTAAAGAATACCTGTTATTTTAACGCTTTTATAAGGCTGAATATCTATAAGGCGGTTCAAATTTGGTCCCCCAACAACAGCATCATAGTGAGGTTGCACTGTACCATGCAGATGCAAGCCCTGTGAAGGAAACCTCAGACCAGGGTGTAAGTCAGGATATAAAATCTGCCTGTTCAAATATCACATTTTGTTAGATTCGGAAATGCTTTTCTCCTGTCCTCCACATCTCTCCTTTGTTAAATTCTCAAATTTTGACCTGTCCAAATTCGAAATTGCCTGTCCAATGTACAGGTGGACGGGTCTCTGGCCAACACCTTGCCTCAGATCATAAACTGACACCCCCCACACCTATATTTAAAAGTTCACCCCCTCCCCCCAAAATCTATATTTAAAAGTTCAGTTTTGAGCTTCAGCATGTCATGCACTTAAATTTATGATATATATGTACTATAATTGTACATATTTCAGGACCAACTTGGAGACATGTCTGTGCCTGCGAAATGACCGCCAGGACTTGTGTCACTGATCTTGATCCTGCCATAGAATGTTGTAATGTACATGTAATGTCTATGATGATTGGCTGATCTGTTGCATGTGTCTACTCAGACAACTGTTTTTGAAAATGCAGCAGTGTGACAATCTGTCCGGGTTATTTTCATGTCATCAGTCTCTGATCTGTAAAGCATATATCACAGATCTGTTGTCCATGTTCAGGTCATGTGGGGATAAATTTTTGCTGCCTGTATGCTTGAACTTTGTCATATGTTGAAGTGTACAGTATATACATGCAAAAATTGACATTGCTACAGTCTACATGTATGCTACATGTAGATCCTTGTTATGAGTAAGTGTTATGTCATAGCTCAACTTTCAGTTTCAATTTGAGCTAAAACATACATGTACACATGTACATTGTCTGAATTTCTTTGACAGAATATCTATTTTAGACTGTGAATTGTGGCCAATTAGATATGCTCTGACTCAGATGTGATGCTTAATTGAAAAAGAATCTCCTTTAATATCAATATTGATTTTCAATACTGAACAAATATTTAAAAAAAAAATAGCCCATGGGCTTCAATACCCCTCGGCTATCAGTTAGGCCATCCTTAAAAATAAGTTTGTTGCGCGTAACCCGACCAACTGTCCAAAAATCCGCCGACTGGAAACTTTTTTCGCCGATTTTCCGACCGGTCATCTTTTTTTTTTATTTTGCAATGTCAGAATTATCTCCCCTATCTCCTCTCTCGGGTAAACGTATGTAAAACGTTCGCCCAGCAAAAGCAAGCAGGATTTCACTCTCCAGTAGTCGGCGACGTGAGCTTATGTCACACGTTTTGAAGGCATATCCTCCATGGCCCAGTCCGTAGGGGAATGCAGATTTCGTCGACCACGTGTATATGGCGGGAAGTTCCCCCTTCTGTTTTGTGTTTGGGTTTGATGGAGAGTCGAGAGGACAATAAACACATCGAGAGGCAACAGCAACACGGGATGGGAAAAATATTTCAAAACGGTTTGTTATTAAAAAATGCCATACAGAGCTCTGTCGCGAATCGACGTGGAGCGTAGACATGTTTAGGACTGCCACCACCTTGTGGGTCCGTACACCGACTGATTCTGAGACTGACGATGTTACAAAAACAACGATGTTTGGATTTCTACTTTTATCCGAGAAGACTTCAGTGTGCCTAAATGCAGAAAATCTATACTGCTTTGTTGTTCAACCGAAACTTTATAACCCTCTATGTCGATAAAGCTATGGACAGTGTCGGTGGCTTCAGCGGTCTTGACAAATTAGCTTAATTTTGACGTTCCGATGTCGGCATCAAATACGCTTGTCAGAATTCCACCTCGGACTAAATCCCACGAAAAGACACAGGTTAGAAACTTAGTATTTGCCTCATTGTTGTCAGTAAATTAAATTACGATGTATTTCTAATCTGAATAAAGGAAGTACCTAAGTACTCAATAAAAGCACACCATAAATTTGCGACGAGGAAGGGCGGTAAGGATGTTAATGATTAATTTGAGGTAATTTTCTCCAAATGGTAACGAACAACCTTTTGTATAACACTGAGAGGATTTTTTTTCTTTCCTGTCACAATTTTGGCAAAAGTGTGTCTGGTAGTGGTATATGTAAATTTTTTTTTTTTTTGACCAGCTAGTCACTAGTCATTGTCAAGAATGTGTTCAAGGATGTCGATGTCTTCTAAAAAATAAAATGGTTACACAAGCCTGAATTTAAGAATATCTTGCTTTATACCTTGAAGATAACTAGTTTTCTATACTGAAATAATTTTGCTTCCAGACAAAAAGTATTTTTAAAATGACCTGCTCAGTATCTGAACAAAATCACACTAACCTCTTCCACCCTCCCCAAAAGGAAAACCTGATCTAAGAAAAGAAAAAAAAAAAATTACCTACCTACCGACCCAACATCCTGAGGTGGGGTCGGGTGACAGCCAACAAACGTATTTTTAAGGATGGCCTTATTGTCTACACCCAGCAATCATGCATTGTATAACATCATCAGTGTATTTTTAGAACTTGATAACAAAAATGTGATCTAGTAGGGTTGACTGTAGTTCAGCTTTTGCCAAGGCCGGAGGTTCTGGTAGAGCATGACCGAATTCTTAGCTCTAAATATACTCTTTTAAAAAGCTTATAATCCAATCAAGTAATTTTATCTTGGAAATATAGATCAAGGTCAGTCATCTTCAAAAAATTTGAAGTCAATTCTAATCGCATAGGGAACTTGAATTTGGAGAGCTTAAACTTAACATATAGAATTTGACCTTTTAAAAATAGGCCAAGGTCAGTGATATTCTTCATTAGTCTTCAGGTCCAGCCATAAGTGATATAAATTTGTACAATGTAGATATAATCTTTCATAGAATATTGTACTAAACAGAATCTGACTTGGATAAAATAGGTCAAGGATAAAATAGGTCAAGGTCAGCCATCTTCAGCATACCTTTGGAGCATCACCAGATGTACATATGGTATTAATTTGAAAAGCCTAGCTATATTCTTCATGTTAGACCATAATAAACAGTATATGACCTATAAAAAATAGGTCAAGGCCAGTCAACTGGGATAGGCTTCTAGTCAGTCACGAGTTGCATGAGTAATATGAATTTGGAGACCCCAGCTTCAATCCTTCCAAAAATATAGCAAATACTAAAATTTGACCTTGATAAAATAGGTCAAGGTCAGTCATCTTCAGTACACCTCTGGTCCTTCGCCAGGTGTATACATAGTATCAATTTGGAAACCATGGATATATTTCTTCATGTTAGACCATAATAAACCGTATATGACATTGAAAAAATAGGTCAAGGTTAGTCAACTGGGATAGGCTTCTAGCCAATCACCAGTTACATAAGTAATATGAATTTGGAGACCCTAGCTTCAATCCTTAAAAAAATATAGCAAATACTATAATTTGACCTTGATAAAATAGGTCAAGGTCAGTCATCTTCAGTACACCTCTGGACCTTCGCCAGATGTATATATAGTATTAATTTGGAAAAGCCTAGTTTTATTTCTTCATCTTATATCACAATAAACAGTATATGACCCATAAAAAATAGGTCAAGGTCAGTCAACTGGGATAGACTTCTAGTCAATCACGAGTTGCATATGTAATATGAATTTGGAGACCCTAGCTTCAATCCTTCAAAAAATATAGCAAATACTAGAATTTGACCTTAATAAAATAGGTCAAGGTCAGTCATTTTTAATAGGCTTCTGACCCTTCACCCAATACATATGTGGTATCAATTCACAATGCCTGGCTATAATTCTTCTTGAGATATCGTGTTCACAAGAAAGATGGACAGACAGACGGACAGACGACACTGGCGACGACAATACCCTTCGGGCTTGCCCGAGGGGTAAAAATTATATTTTTTTGTTTCTTTTCTTCTATTTTGGGCACAGCTCTAATATGAGCTCAGCATTTAACATTGTCATCTGGGTCAGACTAGGTGTCATACCCGACTTGCCAGTGTCAATTAGAAAGTGATCGTATAACAGTATCAGGGGCAGATACAGTTTTTTAATTTGGGCACCTTTTGAGAAAAAAAATTTTGACAGGCAATTTACGTCTTGATTTCGCTGCTTCATTTTTGAAGTGACAAACGCAAACGTGAGTAAACCATCTCAAATTAAATACAAAACCTAAATTCGCTGCATAATGAACTAAAATACCTGGATTTTTTTGTTGTAATTTGGGCGTTTTTTCTTTCTTAATTTGGGCGTTTTTAGACCTTGTTTATTTTGGGCGCCTAATAGGGTATAAAATAAGGCCTGTATCTGCCCCTGAGTATGTTTGTTAAATTGGTGTTAATGAAGAGATTTTTTGTCAATCGGAAAGTGATCGTATGACAGTATTTTCAGTAATAAGATCAATAGAATGCTGTACTACAGGTGAACATGTACGATGTTATCCCAAAATAATGAAAATACTGTTGGTACATGTATGTTCTTCCTCTACATTCTTACAATATGTAAATGGGACAAATATTCTTTACACCAAGCCAAGGGCAACACAATGGACCTCATCAAGGTACAAACGAGGAAGGGAAAGAGGAAAAGAACATATCGGTCTGGTACTGGTGTACGTGTACAAGGAAATAAACACCAGTAGTGATTTTCACATATGTTAATTGTCTCCTGGAGAACAGATTATCTAGTCAACGATATCAACACATGTCCACCTTTTTGTAGGAGACCAGAAGAAAAATAAGTTACTGGTCTTCAGCGACAGGTAGTCAATAGTGAGAGAGAGAGAGAAAATAAAATCCATGTTTAATTCGTATCTGCTCAAAAACCTTCAAACTGAAAGCAGGAAATTGGGTTGAAAACTTACCAGCCTCATGTAACATGCAAGACTGATTTTTACCCGTTTTCCTGTTACCATATTAGCCTAATTGTAAACATGCTAATAATACGAAACGATAAAATGTTGCTTCTTTATTTTGTAGTGCTGTTTAACTCTTTACCCCATACGGCCGCCTTTGAGCGCCTTGCACGCTCCCCCATAGAACCGCCTTTGAGCGCCTCGCACGCTGCCCCATAGAACCGTCTTTCAGCGTGTCATCGCTGTTCCCATGTGATGGATTACTTTTGCAATTTTTGCGTTTATTTTGAGTAAAACCTAATTAAAACTATACATTTTCAGAAAGCCAAAATTTAAATAAATCTGACTATATAGACTGTTGGTATGTTTTGTAGTAAGGGTAAAATGAAATCGGGAGAGGAACAGAAATAATCGATGGAAAATGCGCGATTAGACACCAAATGTGTTTCGTGTGCTTCAAGAGAAACGTTCGAAAAATTGTAAAACCTGCTTCCAAATTCCTGAATATTTCACGTAACGCGAGTATAAACTACCAAAGTATCTAACCTTGATGACTAACTCGTCAAATCTGCCCATCTGAGTTTATTATAAACATTTCCCGGGACCTGTTGATCTCCCGTTTTAAAATTTATCCGCCATTCTTTCACCATGCTGTGTTTCGTGGACCCATGGCCATGGCGATCACGCGCAGATAAACCGACTGCTCCAATCATGCGGGCCTCTGAAAAGGTCGCTCAAGGTCACTCAACTTTGGACCAATCAGTGATGCTGTTTTACTTCACCTTGTTACCAGCCTTCGTTCTCCTTTAGGGAAGTATATGGGACTTTTTCAGTTATAGCTCGTTCTATACCTGCCATCTCATGATGTAACTGCGAAATCCCGAATGTACGAAAAATAAGCTTTACAATGGTATACGACAACACAGGAAATGCAGCCGAACAACAACAACAGAACGCTGCAAAACGTAGCTAAAATGCGACAATTTCTTCGCTTTTTTCGTGATTTCCAACAGACGGAAAGCAGACACAACACATTTTCTCGCAAGATTACTTATTTTTAGATTAAACGTTGCTGATATTGATATAAAACGTGAACAAATTACGTAGAATGGGCCTGTGGGAGACCATTGGTAAATATTTTTCCACATGACATAGGACATAAAACGGGATATTTTACATCGCTGGAAACGTATGAAAATTGAAATCAGTCCATGGGTTAAAGACCTACGCCATTACAAATCTGTTATGGGTCAGAGAGAGAAAATTCTCCACAAGTCTATGGGGTAAAGAGTTAAATACAAAAAAAAAAAAAAAAAAAAAATCAAAACAATCTTCCAGTACATGGAGACCTGATTAGTTTAACTTGTGTTGGCATTTCCTACATTCAGTTTTAATTTTTTTTGAGCAAATATAAATTAACCATGGAACAATTTTTTTAGCTGCCTCCATGGAGACCTCCATGGCTGCCTCCATGGTAACCTCCACTAATATTAAAACCCAGAGTGTGCGGGAGTTTTTGGACCCGAGTTTCACGATATTCCAAAACCAGTGATTTGGGATCCCAAAACTTTCCTATTCTTACACAGGCCGCATGGTTTGATGCTGTTCTCTCACCACTCCTGGTTGACCGGCAATGTCACATGAAAAGATCGTACCATATTGATCTCTAATGTGACACGGATTCGATGTGGATCCAAAAATCCCTTCACCCAAATGCCAGAGTTTTGGGGTTTTGTGCAGTCTCTCAGGTTTGTAAAATCGGCGAGAGCTAGCGCTGTTGCATCTTCACATTTCAAGTTAAATGCTACACTAACGTTCCGTCATTTACCTTGACTTACTGAATAGGGTAAATTGTTCAAACCGGGAAACACATGTGATGTGCATATAGCCAATCAAGATAGAGCTTGCCAACACCGAGCAGCGAGGGTTTTCTTTGATGTCTGCCGGTGTGATTTCCGAATATGGCAAGTGTTGGTTGTACTGATGTTAATTTCTTTCGAATAGCCAATCAAATTTGAATTAAAGAGGTCATACATCGCACTCCTCCTAATATGGAACACGGAATATTTATAGAGTTATGACCTCACCAAACCCGGCGTATTCTGATCAGATAATGTGTTATGTTCAGCCAAGGCAACACGTGTAGTGTTAGACTTGGATGCGAAGATGGTGCTGTTGACTACTGTCCTGCATTCTGTTTTGCGCAGGTGATGCATGGGTGATCACCCTCTTCAATATCATTCTTCATTGCATTGGTAATTTTGAGGAGAGTGATCAAAAGCTCTCCTGCAGGAAAATTAAGGAGAGTGATGGAGAGTGACAGTGATCACTCTCCTTAAAACTAAGAGATACTTGATTTCTGTCTCCAATTTAAACAAGTGTAATATTCGGATCCAGTTTCAGACATCAGGGAAGTCATAAAAAATTTCGCTGATTTTCGAACACCCGTGTTAGAATATATCCAGACATGGGTGTCCATAAACTTTTGTGGTGTATGCTGGACTTTAAATACATGTTGTAAAATTTCACAGACATGGGTGACAATTAGGCGAGAATGTCTCGTGTTAAGGTCAGACATATTTCAATTCCTGAAAAGAAAAAAAGTTTCGAGAAGAACCCCTTAAAAGGGCCTCAATGAGGTGCATGTATGCAGAGACTAAACGTGTTATGTGACTTACCGGTGTGTTCATGTCCAGCTCAGCTCCCCCGTCGGTTCCCCGGTCTGACGTCATTAGGGTAGCTGAGTCCTCCACCAATCCCCCTTTCAGTTTGGACTGAAAAAGACAAACAGTCATATGATATTTATACGAAAGAGACGAAACGGCAACATTCACATCTGACATCGTCCATGTCCAACAGCACAAACAAAGGACAGAAGAAATCAAAAGAGGGCTAGAACTTGGTTAGAATGGACAAAAATCCTCAGTCCGCATCTTCAAGGTATGCAAGTTGTCAATCAAATATTAAACTATGATATCAGCTGCAAAAGTTTAGCCATATAGACAGACACTTGTGATTGCTATATATTTTCTCCAGAGCAGGGTTTTATTTTGCATGATTTACCAATCTCTCCTGTATCACTCTCCTGTGCATTGGCAGTCTTAAGGAGAGTGATCAAAAAACCTCCTAGAGAAAATTTAGGGGAGTGATAGAGGGCAAGAGTGATAGCTCTCCTTAACATTGATGGACGAGTACTTCTCTAATATCAGTCACACCACTCCTTTATTACATGACGCTATAATATTGAGGGGATATCTACGAGAATTTGGACAACAGCAGAATGTCACATGTAGAACAGGCTATCTGAGTCATAGTCAACCACTCGTATTAAATAGATCATTCACATAATCTTTCACGAGATGTTGAAGACGAGCCACCAATAAAACCAGATTAACTATCATACAGGACATGATAATACAGATTAGATCTTCTGAAAATATTTGAGAAGTAATCAAAGACTCAAAAATCAATTTGTTGTATTTATTCTCAAGAGGTTATTATTTCTGTTGAGTATGAAATATTAATTTTTACATGTAATCTGTATACTCGTGTTGATCACTCCTATTGAATGAGGAACCGGTATTTCAGAACCAATATAAGGACCAACAGCCATGAACAGCTTGTTTGTACCAGTCTGTTGGCCTGGGTTCACTTTGGCCAGCAAGAGTTGGCTCCCCTGATACACCTCACTGAAACATTTTTGATGTAGCATGAAGAGACAATCTGTGTTGCTATGGTAATCCCTCTGACAATTCAACCCCCCCCCTATCAATATTCAATCACCCCCCCCCCCAACTTTGGTGACAAAATTCAATCAGTGGTTCTAATAAATTTAATCAAGAAATAATGGATCACAGATATATGACCATCTGTCCAGTTCCTGTTCTAATAATTTTGATCACCCCCAGATTCTATGATGGGAATTTCACTTCCTGTGATTGAACTATTAGAGGGATATCATACCTATTTATATAGGGGGGGGGGGGGGAGAGATTTGGTTTAATGTCACACTCAAGGTTTGTTTCACTCTATTTATATAGGATAGTCTTCTGTTGGTGAAGCACAGATAGATGTACTAGAAGCGCAGACAGATAGACAATAAAGTATAGAATACAATAACACCCTACTGAATCGACAAGTAAGATTGTAGGTAAACACCGCCGGTCACGTGTCAAATCACAGTCAATGGTAGGTTTTTCGGTGCTTTCGTTATCAAGCGTGGGCGTGTGTCTGACCAGACGACAGTGACCACAGCCGAAAATGAATGATTTTCAGCATATCGATGACAGGTATGGTTACTGGTGTCCATTCATTTTTTGATGGAGAGATATCGTACTATATTGTCACCAAATGTAGGGTTATTACTATTTCAAGTTAGCAAAAAGTTAACATTTTTGCAGCGAGAGGTGTTTTTAGGTGTTGGTGGACAGTCCATGGTAGGTATTAGCATCGAATTATAGTGTGAGGAAAGGAGCACAAAATGAACACGTGGGAACTTACTACCTGCCTCATGTATCACTGACTCATTCATCTCTCGCCTCATGTATCACTGACGCATTCATCTCTCGATTCCTTTCACTTGTGTGTGTTTAAGAGGAATGTGAACCATTAGTAGTTTATTCTCTGTCTGTCTGATATTACGACAGTCCATGGTATCATCATCGGATCGATCGACAGTCCATGGTAGGTCAAAATACGGTCAGTCCGAACTGACGTGAACCGTGTAACCTTGGCCAATGATTCGCCAAATGGACTGTTGCCAAGACAAATGGTAGCTACCATGGACTGTCGACATATCTGATATACAATCATATGTTGCCTCATTATAACATTGCAGCTGTTATCCGGCTTCAATTTGAAGTGAACCAATCTACAGTTCATGGTCGCATGACAAATGGACTGGTGCATTCACCTACAATCATACTTGTCGATTCAGTAGGGTGAATAAAATGTAAACTGAAATAAATTCTTGAGAATCGGACATTTAAATTCAGGGTAAAAATGAAACCACCCCAATGATATTGAACAGTGAAGAAGGGCGTCAGACATGTAGTCTGGACTTGTGAAGATGCAATGGTGGTTTCACTTTCACTTTGGTAGGAGGATCCTCAAAGTGTATACAATACCAAACATCTCTCTGGGTTTGAAATTACATGATAGGTACAATGTACCCTGAGAGATGCACCCGAAACAGAGAGGAAAAAAGTTGTTGTTTTTTTTCTAAGTATTTGTTTCAGCATTGAAATTCAATGTTGAGACATGTCGAACGAGCTTTTCTCATCAATTAAGCATTATATTCAAATTTGAACTCAAAACCCACCAAATTTACCTGTATTTGGGCATCTTCAATGTTTTCTATAATTTGTGATTGGACTTGACCCTGAATTTTCTGGGGGGGGGGCTTCTGTCCCCCCACGTTTTGGGACTGCAATGTTATAATAGCATATAGCACCAGTCCAACATTTAACATAGGCCGGTTTAGAGTTCAGCTCCGCCACTTTCAAATGTGCTCTGCGGTTCCTCTTTTTAGTACAATAACTCGCAAAAAACTTGAGCAAATTAACGAAGTTCAGGAACAAATTCTGGCACAGCAACGCGTGGCATCAGATCACTAGTTCTCAGAGAAGATGAAAGAGTAGTTCTTCCAGGGGTTTAACTTTATTTTCAAGTATTTTCCAGGTCAGCAACTAAATTTTAGGAGTTTTAAGGACTTTCCATGAGGCGTATGTACCCCGTTTATATTGCTTCATCATTCGTTACCTGGGTCAGTTCGGCCATGAAGGTGTGAAATAACTGCAAATTTACATCCTGAATAAAAAAAAAAAAAAATCACAGGTAAATTTTCTGTTATTAAGCTAAAACTTACCTCACTTCCACTCTTTGCATTTCATGTGAAACAAGAAATGCAAAGAGTGGAAGTGAGGTAAGTTTTCAGCGCAAATAACAAGGGGGCTTCCATGTAAGCTTATAAATCTACATGTACAAGCATGCAGGTTTCATGTACATATAGCAGCATGGTCTGTGATCAGACAGATAGTGCCCCAGTAATGATTCAATGACACAGAGGTCATGGATGAGCGCACACCCTTAATAACAATACTGCCCTGCCAGTGTTGTGGTCTCAGTGGGCCAGGTGTTCAAGAACACCAGGACAGGGGACTGGGCTATCACCTCCTGACACAGATGTTTTCCACCACAATGCCAGATCATATCTGTAGTGTTACTATGTAGATTCTAGTGCAGGGCTTAAAATCTTCTGAATTTGGGCACAACCTCTATTTTTCCCAAATTAGAAAAAAAAGTCTTGAATTCTCGCATTATAAGCTCTGATTCGAAGCCTGAAGATAAGCACCTGACATTTCTAATACACCCCTTGCAAATCAGAATGAGATATGTAGCCTGGAGCTCTTCCTGTACAGATATCAGGAGTTGAAAGGTCATGGTTGAGTATATATATCCTCTAATGGTGCATCCTCGCGAGCCAGAGTATCGATCGATCTGTTCGATACACTGGCTTGGTTAGATAACCATACTACATGTAGTTCTGGATATAAATAGGTCAATAGGGGTTTCCTCTAAATCAAACCAATCAGTGAATGTGCTAAGCTACAATGTAGCAGATTATGCCAATTCGCTACAAGGTATGAGATGCGACAGGTTTGGATTTCATTGCTTGTCCAAAGTGCTTCATTATGTCGGGATGAAATCTACATCGGAAGTCAAAGCAAAAACTGTAGGCTTGGGATACGGACATACTAATTCAAGCGCGGGAAAAAGGGGGGGAGGGGGGTGAAATGTACGAGATTGTATAATAGATGCATCGACTCAAGAACTCATTCGAATCACGAAAAATGTCCAGGTAAACCCTTGGTTTAGGATTTACCTGAACTTGTGAAGATGCAATGGAGGTGATAGATTAATGTCCTGCGCCCTATTAGAAGGCTTGTGATTCGAATAGGATGCCTATTTGCTTAGAAATCTTCCTTCACAATGATTTCTAATGCTGGGGGAGAGGAGATTGAGATGAAGATACATGCAAGCGCCTTACCATGTGCACAATATGAGCAGGACCATATTTTATCACTATGGTGAAGTTGACCTTTAACCTCTTTGCAGTCACATGAAAGTCAAAGAACACAGCTCAACACTGATTTTGTACAGTGACCTTGACCTTCTAACCATTAATCCCAAATCAGTAGGCTTCTGCAGGTCACCACAGGCAACACACCCAAGAACTCCTGACTTCAGTGTAGCATTATTCAACATATCCTCCAGACAATATTACGCACTACAGAAGGACAAGGATAGGGGATATGATAGGGGTTTAAATTATCAGAGGGAATCCCCCTAATAATTCAAAATTCAATCACCCCAAGTCTGAGGACAAAATTCAATCACCCCAAGTCTGAGGACAAAATTCAATCACCCCAAATTTGAGGACAAAATTCAATCACCCCAAGTTTGAGGACAAAATTCAATCACCCCAAGTTTGAGGACAAAATTCAATCACCCCAAGTTTGAGGACAAAATTCAATCACCCCAAGTCTGAGGACAAAATTCAATCACCCCAAGTCTGAGGACAAAATTCAATCACCCCAAGTCTGAGGACAAAATTCAATCACCCCAAGTTTGAGGACAAAATTCAATCACCCCAAGTTTGAGGACAAAATTCAATCACCCCAAGTTTGAGGACAAAATTCAATCACCCCAAGTCTGAGGACAAAATTCAATCACCCCAAGTTTGAGGACAAAATTCAATCACCCCAAGTTTGAGGACAAAATTCAATCACCCCAAGTCTGAGGACAAAATTCAATCACCCCAAGTCTGAGGACAAAATTCAATCACCCCAAGTTTGAGGACAAAATTCAATCACCCCAAGTTTGAGGACAAAATTCAATCACCCCAAGTCTGAGGACAAAATTCAATCACCCCAAGTCTCAATCACCCCAAGTCTGAGGACAAAATTCAATCACCCCAAGTCTGAGGACAAAATTCAATCACCCCAAGTCTGAGGACAAAATTCAATCACCCCAAGTTTGAGGACAAAATTCAATCACCCCAAGTTTGAGGACAAAATTCAATCACCCCAAGTTTAAGGACAAAATTCAATCACCCCAAGTTTGAGGACAAAATTCAATCACCCCAAGTCTGAGGACAAAATTCAATCACCCCAAGTCTGAGGACAAAATTCAATCACCCCAAGTCTGAGGACAAAATTATTCAATCACCCCAAGTTTGAGGACAATATTCAATCACCCCAAGTTTGAGGACAAAATTCAATCACCCCAAATTTGAGGACAAAATTCAATCACCCCAAGTTTGAGGACAAAATTCAATCACCCCAAGTTTGAGGACAAAATTCAATCACCCCAAGTTTGAGGACAAAATTCAATCACCCCAAGTTTGAAGACAAAATTCAATCACCCCAAGTTTGAGGACAAAATTCAATCACCCCAAGTTTGAGGACAAAATTCAATCACCCCAAGTTTGAGGACAAAATTCAATCGGCTATTCTAATAAATTAGATCACCCTCTAACATCACTGACATAATGAGAGGGAATCAAATTTGTCGGATTTAAATAATGAAGATATAATGGATTGAAGTATGATTTTGGACCATTTTGTTAACTTTCTCTTGTAATAAATCTAATCTCCCCTGATTTTATGGTAGAAAATTTCACTTCCTGTGATTGAATTGTTAGGATGATTACCATACCATACATTTCCAATTGGATCAAGTTTGTACAACACTGTACACCTAATTCCCAATACTGGACATCAATATTTATGCAACAGTCAAATTTGCATATTAAGAGAAAGTTTTCTCGACAGAGAAACATGTAGGGGGGATTTGGCTTAATGTTACTCATATGGTGACAGTCAGTTTGGTTGCTGGAGGAAGTCGGATTATCTGAAGAGATCCACCACCCATCGGCAAGTACCTGATAAACTTCCGCACTTGGACTAGCTGGCCTCGAACCCATGCCGGCTCAGTGGTGCGAAGCCAGCTATCACCAGCGAAGTGCCTCAGACCACTCAGCCACGGAGGGCCCCTCTAAAACATGACTGACATGGGTGGGTGAGCGTGTGTGTGTGGAGGGGGGAGGGGTAGGACAGTTTCTTCGTTTTCTGCGGCATGACTGCCAACTTATTTTGTCACCAGTGCTATGTAAACATTTGACAAAGAAATTTGTCACGTGTGGGGGGAAAAAAAAAAAAAAAAAAAAATAGAGAGAGAGGGGAAATGTCATACAGGTAAATGATGGGTGAATTGTGAGGAAATAACCTGTCAGGGATGTCAGTGTGTGACAATCTATGAGGTCACCAGTATTTGATCAGGAGGGCCAATGCGGACCCCCTCCGAATGACAATTTCATAAGAATTCGGAAAGGGTGTATTAGGCTATTTGCGATGAATCTTTGATCCGTAGACGTGTCACTCAGGGGAAAGGGGGACTGTCCGTCATCAATGAATTCACCTGTAAAACTTGATGCTGTTGTTGTTACACATAATATCTAAGAATCTCCAATGTGGTTTTGACCATATCTATCTTCATACATGATACTGTGGTATTGGCACCGACTGACTCGCTATGGCAAATTATATAGATGGAAGGATTGTAACTCCAGAAAACTACCTGTACGACAAGTTGCCGCTTATTTCCAGTTCTGCAAAAATAATCCTTTAGAGTGAATGATCAACTGATCTCCCGGTTTTTACAAACACCAAAGACTACACAGTCATCTTGACCTTTCAATTGTTCTCAGTTTCATAGGGAACTACATATTTTGCTCTCCTGTTAGCTTCATAAATCAAGACGTAATCAGGCATGAGGCATATTAGTCTACTCTTTCATGTTCAGATTACTATATATGTGGTTACATTGCATACCGGTACCTTAAAATACATCGTATTAATTAGCCAGAGGGAAATAAATGCTTGAAGTTACATGTATCTATGCAGCTAATTTGTGTCTAACTTAGGCTCGTTAAAATTAATAGTTCGTTTACAGGGGTCAAAAAGTTCAGAGTAAAATTGACACCCAGGCCATCCCCCCTGCAATCTAGGTAAACCAAGACGGTAAATCAGGGGAATACCATCTGGACGCAACGCTTTGAAAACTTCACGCGAACAATTCGCCGATATACTGCGAGATCCCATAATAAGCCAATCACGACCATTTCTGACTTTTCTCTCTGACAATGATTGACGTTTACTTCACGGAGATCAACATCTTCGCGCGGCACAATCTTTCGATATTTTCTACCCCCAGGGCCCGAACAATGCCTGACTTTTCGGCGGGAGTAAACTCTTTGATCTTCACGAACACCGTCTGGAAATGCCATATTTGGATACTGTTTCTAGGTAATGTTTATATATTAGTCCACGTGCTACCGTGTGTAATTACTGTGGGCGTGGTTTCAACAAGCTATCCACCGGATTGGCTAACAAATGTAGTTTCAGATTCACATGGGATTTATATAGGGCTGAATTCAGATATAATATTCAGTGATATTATATCTGAGTTTACTGACATTGATCTCCCTGATGATCACGAAAAACACTGGCTTCCATAAAACAAAACTGTCAATAATATCATGAATTTTCATTAGCAAGTACGCAGCCGAGATAGCGAATGTCTTGGTTGAGATGTCTTTACTTCCTGTCCGGAATTTGGTGATCGTCAGTCCAAGTGTTCATTTAGGGCTTACCGGAAATAGTGGGCAGTGAGCACGTTGACAGCAGCTGCCTTTTTGTGGTGATCTAGAACCAGCATACTGCCAAATTACAACCACAATGACAGGCTTGTTTAGATATTTTCAGCGAGTCGAAACTGTCAATGCGACTCGCGGCGTTGCCACACCCCCAATAACAACAAGGGTAGGCATGACTGCTAATAGTGGAACCAGAAGAAGAGAAACAAAAACTGAGCGACAGCGTTTTTCGATTGTGGATTTCTGTAGTATTCAGTTACATGTTTTCTGGAAACAAAATTTACCAGTCGCGCATCTTTCCGCCCTTCTCTCTTTCCTGGCGAACAGGTGATGTTAAACGAACCATTATGTTTAAGGAGCCTTACCTCCAAACCGGCTAATACTGAACTATTAATATGCAGACATAAATAACTTTAGTCATCCCACATGCAACGAGGGCATGTATATTATTTTAATTGAGGACTTTGCATTAATATACATGTACATGCATATATTCAAATACGCTTGCAATCAGGAGATATGCGAAACTGTTTTATTCAGGTCGACAGTACATGGATGCAGTAGCTCAGTGTTAAGGAAAGCGATTCCTCAATCTCCATCACTCTTCTAAATGATCATGCAGGAGAGCTTTTAATCACTCTCCTCAAAATTGCCAATGCAATGAAGCGTGACAATGGAGAGAGTGAGAACTCTGGCATCACTCATCAAACAGAATCCAAGAGTGATCAACCACTCTCCTCGATTTTTCAAAGACAGGAGACTGCGATGCAGATTTTTGCCTGTGAGCTTTCAAAACACATACATGTGTACACATGTAACATTTCAGTTGAGACCAACTTGACCTCCAAAACATCTGCATTTCTCTGGTCACAAAGTTTGAAAATTTTACATAACCAAGGGTATTATCTTCGCGTAACCAATCCGAAATTTGCATTATAAGTATTTGCTCGTGTGTTCGCTGGGCGCTGCTAGAGAGAACGAAGAAGAGCTTGTCTGTGCACTGATCTGTGACTTCAGATATGGCTCGTATAAGTTCGCTTTGCCCTGTCTATTAACCCAGGACGAGATTTATTTAACTGGTGTAGCTGGCATAATTTTATACGTATATGTTGGCCTACTATTTTTTTCCAGAATTCAAAGCACGTGTCATGTATAATTTGCCAAATATTACATAAAAATATGCCAGCTATTACCAGTTCAGATTATTGTCCCGTCTTAATAGATAGGGCAAATTGAATCTATACAAACCACAGCTGAAGCCACTGCACAGACCGGCTCTTTGCACTCTTATCGGCACCTTGCATGTACTCGTGCAAATACATGTAGTTCTAGTGCAACCTTTGGATTGTTCCATTACGGTATAAGCTTTGCGTCCATCGGGCGTTTTCTTTACATGAAAAATTCCATCCAACTGTCACACTGAGCATCATGCCAGGATTGGAAGCAAATATCCTGTTTAAATGTACATGTAGGTCTGTTGAACAGGAATCACGATTGTTACGCATACTCCTGGATGGATTTTCAACTGCATAAATTAACCAATCAGTCAAGAAATCAAACCAATCTGTATCATGTGTATGGTTACCTAAAATTTCAGGGATTATGCAGAGTGGATATCGTTCTCAAACCCAGGCCATGTACTCTGAAAATCGCACCAGGTTTGTTTACAAGCCTGCTTCAAGGCATGGTAAATGTAGAAGTATGATGTCAATAATTCAGACCAATCAAATAGTAGGTCACGAGGAAATCCTCTTCAACATTCGACTCTACCACAACAGCATGGCAAGTTCACTTTCATTGACATTAGCACGCGAATTTGCTCAAAGAAACTAAGAAAAGACGTAGCGGTTACTCCTATAAGTCATCTCATAGCATGTTTTATAGCATGTTTTATATTTTTTATATTAAAGGCTTATAAACTGTGTCAGACTTTTATCGTACGAACGACAAAACCATTTTTAGCGGAGAGTACATCTTTTTGCCAGACAGGTCCTTCAAATCAATGTATATTTCGTTCCCTGTGCATTAACAAATTCTTTGAAACCATACATGTACATATTAGTGTTAATACATTTTTTTTCCTGGTTTTTTTTTTCACATACCGGTATTTTGATTATTTTTTATGTATTATCAGATGGGAAAGCAATACTTACAAAATACAAGAACGGCAAGCCGTGCGGGCCTGGGACAAACCAGGCTGTTCGTGTGGTAGAAACAGCCATGTCTCCTACACAATCTGTCCCCACCATAACAACAACAACAACACTACACAGAGCCCCTATACATGTACATGGGTATGTTTCCACAGAGCTAAGATCACAGGCTGCAGTGTAAGTGTTAACCCTCCAGGGTCCTAAGGGGACAATGACTAGTGTATACTATACAGTGCACTGGGATCTTGGGTGGGAGGGGTTAATGCTAGGAGGGGAGGGGGTCAATATTCCAACAGCTGATACCACTATTGTGTCATTAGCATGTACATGTAGGCCTATGGTGACTGAGGCTCCTGAAGTCCAGCTAATCCCCTGACCACTGGCCAGACTGGACTCTGGCCTGTTGACACAAACACTGACCCCTGACCTCTCTATACATGCAAGGACCTGCTGGTGGTGACCACAACATTGGACATAATAATAATGGATATATATACATATATAATATATAGACACATACCATAACATACCAGGCTATGGCATACTGCACCTTAACAACTGTCCCATATACTGTACATGTAGATTTGTGTGTTCATCTATAAGCTGGGCTAATTATACATATACATGCATGTTTGAATATATGTGTTGTACATGTAGCCTGTATAATATAGAGGGTCTAGATGTATTGTACGTACACATGTATACAATCGGGGAATAATACAATTCGAATCCCAGGTTCATATATGCAGATAGTCATCAGATACATATATACGTAAATGTATTTAAGGGTGAGTGAGTGAATATGATTTAACGTCGCTTTCAACTATACATTTCAGTCATAGCACGACATTGGGTCCTGTTCCTTTAAACAATTTATCATTCACAACGATATACAACAACAGCAACAGGGACTAACGAACCACTGTGCGGATATGTATGCGTGAGGCAAAGAAAAAAAAAAATGTATGTGCAAGGCCCTGCCTTGACTTGGCTAATCAACCCAGGGCCTGTCACAGATCATAGTCCTTCCTAGCTTAAAGATTCATAGCGTCTCCCTTCCCTCAACGCTATGCCGACGACAGGGTACGAATTATAAAATGTTAAGGGCAGCCATTTCAAGGCCACTTTGGCCTTGCTGGCATCTAATTACCTAGAATTTGCAAAGGGGCACCAAGGCAAACAGGGAGGGCATACAAAGC
>JAVTVY010011980.1:0-55506 GCA_036873755.1 Hanleya hanleyi
GTAAACCCTCTGCGAGGATTGAGGGATTACTTGTGCGGATGGTTCTGACATATTAACCTGTGCGTATCATTAAATCACGTGACCGCAAGTGATGTTTGACCCTGCGAAGCAGGCAGTGGTATTTTCGGTACTGCTTGTGCGCATGCACAGGATCAAATGTCACTTCCGGTCACGTGTTTTAATGATACACAAAGGTCAACGGTTAATACACGTCATTCTGCACGTTCTCTAGTAATGTGGTGTCATATTTTAGAAAAATAAATAAGTCCATGCTAAAAGGTATACGTTGTTTACGCCACTATTGATTGAGCGTTAACAAATTATCATCTTGGGTATTTTGTCTGTATGCTACACAGCTTTTTTTTTTTTTTTTTGCTAACAAACCCTAACAAACGACGTTTACTCATTTCATGTTTGATCTCGAAAATATGATATTGGTGTGTTCCTCCAGATCAGCCAATTTCCGAGTGGTTATTTGTACGAAAAAGGCTAAAAGCTGGCCTTCCATAGCGCTAACACAGGTCTCTGCTAAAAAGAGTGATCGAAGATCGGAAATTGACCATTTATTGATTTTGAAGGTGTGAGAAGAGTTCCAGATTTGCTAACAGAGAAAGCATGAATGTGAAAATTGTAACATCCTCGTGCGAGACCGAGTCATTCCTGGGTCTGTTTTGACAGATCGATGTTCCGCGGATATTGACATTTCATTGGATAAGTGAAACTAATCCGAAAAGACAAGCAAGGATAGGGTCAATTATTGGGAACCTGTAGGCGATGAATGAACCAATCGCATTAATGTTGCATGTTAGTACTTTTGTCAGTCACAGATGCCACAGCGTCGGCGTGCTGTGGGGAACCCGGCGTTGTGTGGGGAACCTCCGCTCGATAGTGTCCAGGAGAAATTCATAGAAGAGGTTGGAATCCGAGTATATACACTATACTCTCAGAATAATTTTGGTTTCCATCTATTACAAAGTTGGGACCGAAGGACATGACGCGATTTAGCAAGGGGCTGGATCCCAATTAGGTGCGGTTGAAGTGCATACAATGAAATATTACGTATGAAGGATACTTTTCAGTTTACTTTTTATTATCTTGTATGTTAAAAGTTATTATCAGACACTAACTGTCGCCATGAACGTTTGGTGTAAAGTATTTATAAAGTATGTGATTCGTCAGCCGAGGAAGATTGTGCGCTACATTTTCTGGTGGATGTTCGTCTCCTAAATGATTTGATGCTAGAGCTCTCCTCCTTTAGCAGGTTAGGACCAACTGTCACAGTTCGGTATTTAAATATCTGATATTACCACGATCAAATGCACTTTTAATGCTAAATTGATAGTTGGAATATGACACTAACATCTATTCGCATCTCCGGAAAAAACGCTGTCGAGTTTACATTCATTAATTTATTCCAAAAAACCTAAACGCGCAAGTTTCGCTACTTTCCCGGTGCATTTCCTTTGAAAACTTGCTACACAGCAAAAGTAGCGACAGTACTGTTTCAGTACATTTCTACCAACGTACTGAAACAGTACTGAAATACAACTACACTGAAACAGCACTGATATATACTGTTTCAGTACATTTCTACCAACGTACTGAAACAGTACTGAAATACAACTACACTGAAACAGCACTGATATAAACAGTACTGAAACAGTACTGAAATATTACAGCACTGATTCAGTACTGAAAAAGTAGTTTCAGTACTGCTATATTTCAGTACGGTACTGTTATATATCAGTACTGTTTTCTGTACTGTTATATTTCAGTACTGAAACAGTACTGTAATATTTCAGTACTGTTTCAGTACTGTTATATTACAGTACTGTTTCAGTGCTGTTATATTTCGTTACTGTTCCAGTACTTTGGTAGAAATGTACTGAAACAGTATTGACGCTATTTTTGCTGTGTACCAATAATTAATCAGAAACATGAAAAGATGCGTCAGATAATAAAACTTCATTTCAGAATCGTAGTTTTAGAAATTTCGTTAATTTAAAAATCTCACAGTTCGGCAGATTTTGTGAATAACTTCTACAAAACAATTTTACCGCTAATGAAATTCTTAAACGCATAGTTTGGTTAATAATAATGGACTTTCTTTGCCCTCGGTAGCCAGTTTGGCTATACGCCAATCTTCCACTGGGCTGAGCACATTCATACACAGATATATATCTCACAATCATACATCTGGTTTTTCGATGTGGGAGTACCCGAAGGGAATCCCACGAGCATGGCCTGGGACCAGAAACCCAATCTCACATACGACAGTCGACACATTAAGGTGCAGGAATGGTTATTATTGTCTCGCATGCTATTTAGCAGATCTGCTACTTCGCAAATAATTTCTAAAATCAGTGATATTTAGAAAGGGGTGTGCTACTTTGAAGATAATTTCTAGGATTACTGCTAGTTAGCACTTTGACTTGCCTGTTCCAAAGGAAATATATTGTACAATTAGCACAAATGCTAAATATTGAATATTTCTTTCTAAATTGCAGCCAGAAGAAATATTCAATATTTATGATAACTCGCAAACGCAAATTGTCGGACTGCCTCTCCCGAAAGAAAATATATTGTATAATTAGCACAAATGCTAAATATTAAATATTTCTTCTAAATTGCATCCATGATAAATATTGAATATTTCTTCTAAATCGCAGCTCCAAATTGTCCGATTGCCTCTCCTTAAAGAAAATATATTGTATAATTAGCACAAATGCTACATATGTTCAGTCTTGCATGGACTGGTGAATAAGGAGGTTTAAGGCAGTCCTACACCTTATTTGCTGGTCTGTGCAACTTCTCTGACAATAACAGGGATTATTCTATCGTTCTTCCTGGTTAAACAACGCGCATGCGCTGTTATGTAAGGATTTTTAAGACAGTCGCATGTACATTTTCATTTGTGGTCTGTGCAACTCCACTCAGACAATAACAGATTATGCTATCGTTCTTCCTGGTTAAACAACGCGCATGTGCTGGTATACAGGCTGTTTAAGACAGTCCCAGGTAATGCTTGATTGGTGCCTACAGAACGGGCGATATGAAGGCAATCTCACTGATGCAGACAGCTGATATGTATTCGGACTTACTGGCACAACAAACCAATCACTCAACGATGACCGAAGGTGTTTCGGAGACAATCGGTCCCTTTCATTGTAATTTCGAAAGAAACAAAACGCCAAAAACATCTTCCTTTGGTACTTGATTGCAACAATCAAATTATATTCTAATTAGATGATATTATAAAGGTGCTAAATATTGAATATATTGTCCTTTCTGCGACACGGTGTTACAGATATTTTAATGCGAATCTCTTCTAATTAGAGTAGATTATAAAAGTGCTAAATATTGAATATATTGTCTTTCCCAGACGCCAGCTACATATTTAAGTGCGAATCTTTTCTAATTATATGATATTATAAAGGTGCTAAATATTAAATATATTGTCTTTTCCCAGGCGCCAGATAGATATTTAACTGCGAATCTCTTCTAATTAGATGATATTATCAAAGTGCTAAATATTCAATATATTGTCTGTTCTCAAACGTCACCTCCATATTTAAATGCGAATATATTCTAATTAGATGATATTATAAAGGTGCTAAATATTGAATATATTGTCCTTTCTCCGACACGATGTTACAGATATTTTAATGCGAATCTCTTCTAATTATATTAGATTATAAAAGTGCTAAATATTGAATATATTGTCTTCTCCCAGACGCCAGCTACATATTTGAGTGCGAATCTTTTCTAATTATATGATATTATAAAGGTGCTAAATATTGAATATATTGTCTTTTTCCAGACGCCAGATAGATATTAACTGCGAATCTTTTCTAATTAGATGATATTATCAAAGTACTAAATATTCAATGTATTGTCTGTTCTCAAACGTCACCTACATATTTAAATGCGAATATATTCTAATTAGATGATATTATAAAGGTGCTAAATATTAAATATATTGTCCTTTCTCCGACACGGTGTTACAGATATTTTAATGCGAATCTCTTCTAATTAGATTAGATTATAAAAGTGCTAAATATTGAATATATTGTCATTTCCCCGAAAAGGCTCTTGTGGAAATTTAACTGCGAATACCTTCTATTTAGTATAGATTATAAAAGTGCTAAATATTGAATATATTATCTTTACCCAGACGCCAGCTACATATGTAAGTGCGAATCTTTTCTAATTATATGATATTATAAAGGTGCTAAATATTGAATATATTGTCTTTCTCGGACGCCAGCTAGATATTTAACTGGGAATCTCTTCTAATTAGATGATATTATCAAAGTGCTAACTATTCAATATGTTTTCTGTTCTCAGACGTCAGCTACATATTTATGTGCGAATCTATTCTAATTAGATAATATTATAAAGGTGCTAATTATTGAATATATTGTCCTTTCTCCGACACGGTGTTACAGATATTTTAATGCGAATATATTCTAATTAGACTAGATTATAAAAGTGCTAAATATTGAATATAGATGCTACTAAAGTAACCCACTTTTCTACCTACTGCGAAGTTTAGCAAAAATATCTGCACAATATTGCCAAGTATGCTATTTAGCACCATGTTAAAGCATAGGAAATTTGAAAAGTATCTAAAAAAAAGCCAATCCTGCACCTAACTCAGTCGACACCACGTTCGAACCCGGGTCGCATTGCTGAGAGTCCGAGATGTTAACCACTGGACTAACCGTGCGAGCATTCCATGTGGGAAAATGGAAATAAATGTTTTGCCAGAATCGACACATAATCACTTTTTAGCTAAAAGTGAAATTCCAGGAAATGTTCTGCATATTATAGAATCCTAACTATCTCAGGATTTGAAACGGGATTATACGAATATTTCTTCGTCAAAATGATTCAGTTTGTTACCGGAATTATGAAATATTCGTTAAAAAAGGTTTGTGTGAGAAGGTATGGGTTGACCCTAACCTGTTTAGTGGAGCGAGATCTACTGGGTCTAACTACAAACCAATGTTATCGATCTGGAATAAGTAGGCTAAAAGGCAAGGCGGAAGAGAAACATCTTAGTAATCTTGACTTACTTCCTGGGATGGAAGGTCATATTTCCGGAGTTTGTATACTGACTGATTAACTTTTCCGACAATTTAGAAGCATCTCAATGCCATTTCTGTTTCTTTTGTTACTTGGCAGGGGTCAAAAGTTTGACGATACAAGGCCATGTTCTATATGTTCGTTGGCGAGTCCATATCGCGACGCGTGCATGTTTCCCTGAAATTGGTGTTAACCATTAATGACGATTTGGATTCATGCATATCGCAAGATAATATAATTCCCATGGTATCAGGCATATCAAATCAGTTATCTCGCTCCAATATCTCCTCATCCTCATAACAGGGGTCCAATACACCCCTGACCGCAGTCGAATGTGTTCTCCGGAGCTAGATGAAACAGTCTACTGGCAAAACTGATGTTTCGATTGATCAATTCTCGATTTGAAAGGGGACCTTCCAAACAGTACAGCCATGTAGGGGGATGCTAGTGAGTGACAAACAGCAGGTACATTGTTTTATTCGCTGACTAACCTGCAATAACAGAAAGGCTGTCATAACAACATGCACCTTTAGCCTATCTAGAACAATTAATTAGAACACGGTGCTTTGATCATGTGATTTGCGTTCAGCGACAATGCTATAGAGTCGACATGAGATCGCATGACAAGCTGTCGCCCCTACACCGTCAGTAATATCATCCATTGCATCACACACTACGGCAGTCCATGCGCATGGACTATATTCATTCGAAACACAAACACAAATCTTTAACATAAACTCGTTAGCAGTGAAACCAGTGTAGGTTAATGAACAGATTTTCGGACATTTTGTTAGTGAATTAATGAGGTTATTACAGTGATAGAAGAATGTTTGTATTGGCGGAGTAATCTCTACGCTGCGAGTGTGTTAACGATATTTCAATTGCGGGCAGCGCTTGTAGGCCAGACGATAGTCGTTCAGCTGACATGTGCTGTTCGGAGTTTGATATCTCCCGTGAAGATATGATCCGGACATATTTTTCTACCGGACATTTTTACCTGATACACTTCCACCTCAGGTATCTAAGATTCCTGTAGTCAAATTCTATGATCGTATAGCTGTGGCCTACCTTCTTTCGAGTCGATTCATGTGGTGACGCGAAAATACAACTAGGGACCACGGCCACACTTGATCATATCGGCCTAGTGTGACTTGTCTATCCCTTTCACATCATCAACATGTATTTTTGGTACACGCACTTGACATCGGATAATCTGATTGAGATATATGCGTTTCACACTGGAAGATGGATTAAACTGTGCATGTTTGTCTGAAAAATTGAGGGGATACTGATATATGTTGCTTGTGACTTTTGATACGAAAAGGTGGAATGTGTTGAAGGGGAAAGCGAAGTACGAAGCTAAGACAATGACAATTCAGCTGACTGAAGGCCAAATGATCGAAAAAGTCTTTTGAAAAGTCCGTTCACATCCATGAGGCAGTGGCAATTTGTTACTGCACTGATATGGTGCTACTGCACTGATATTGAGTACTAGTGCTGATATTTGTTTCTATTGCCGCTTCAACACTTTGCGGTTGTCATTGCCGTTTTCTGCATTAATGTGTCTTGATAAATTGTGATGGTCAATTAATTGGGGGTTGGGGTGGGATATAACAAATTTATGTAAAGAGAGTATGTAGACGAAACGCAATCCAAATCGACATCTTGTGGCAAGATATCCACGTACACAATTTGAAAATAATCAAGCGAGTCGTTCCGATATGATCGGGAAACAAAACTTTGGAGAGACAGGAGGCCACCTTATAAGTGTATGTGGGCGAAACATACACTCACCAAAATCTGAAAAGGATCGGTTTGGCAGTTCTGATTTTATTGTCCGGAAACAGAGCCAAGTTGGCCACCAGGAGGCTCCACCTGTGGAATTATCTGACGAAACACACTCCAAAGCAACACCTCCTGACAAAGTTTTCACAAACCAAATTTTAACAGAATATGTGGTGTCGTACTGATTTTATTATCTTAGAAGTAACTTTGGGATATATAGGGTCCCCAGGTACACTTCCGATCAGCTTAAACTTCCAATTAGTGAACAGTGTTTACGCGCCGTTAGCGCGCCAACGAGCTGGCCTAATCACCATGACTTATTACACCCCACCATGATGTGACCGTTGCCTCCACGTGCCGGTAGAATATAGTCCGGTCAAACCACTGAACCATTGTGAGCATGTCGGCGGTAAACAAAGGCTCCCCGTTGGCTGATTGCGCGCTAACAGTCTTCGCGGCTTAACACTGAATTGTTCTCAAAGAGTTCCCCTCTAGCGGTGTACGGCAAGAACACAATCTATTCTACAGTTTAAATTACTGGCTAAGTAATTAAACAAATATATAGAATATTTGACTTCAATAAGAATGCTGTAAATGATTATTTATTATTTTTTGTTTGCGCTCCAAGGAAACTCGGCCGTCTTCTACTCTGCCATTTCATTTCTTTTCAAATGAGACACAGACGCGCATTTTGTTGGACGAAAGCGGGATATCGCTTTACCCCGTCCGAGAGAGAATGCACTGTTATGTTTATATTCTCCACTTGTTTACGCCAAAATTAACGAGATTATTAATCTTTACAGTTGTTTTCTTGCTGACAATATAACATCCGTTATACTGTTCGACAGGAAGTATACATTAACACATTTGAAATGTTGGTTTTGATGTCGGGGATGCACCATCTATTCTACAGTTTAAATTACTGGCTAAGTAATTAAAAAAATATATAGAATATTTATAAGAATGCTGTAAATGATTATCTATTATTTTTTGTTTGAGCTCCAAGGAAACTCGGCCGTCTTGTGAACATTCGGTTGAGACTACGAATAATCTTCATTACCAAAAGTTTCCCCAAAGATAAATATATTATCCGAATTCATAAAACGTTGGTGTGTGCAAATTGCGAAGGCCGCCTCCTCTTTCAGAACGGTCAGTAAAACGGTTGAACGTAACATTTCAAATGAATACAGCTTCGTATAAATTCAGACACGCGGGCGAGTCGAGGTCATAATCGGGGCAACATGCAGTGCTCGGTCAGACTAGTTGTCTCTTTGGCTTGTCTTGTTACAACCGCCTAACCAAAATATACACAGAAACTCAAAATATCAATTAGCCCCTTACAGAGAATGACAAATACTCCAATTGTATATGCTCTTTATTCGTTACCGCCCGACTGTTAAAGGTTGCACACGAAACTTCCGATGAGAAATTAAGAATTAACATTTATGGCCCACGCATTCATCGTTCCAACAAAAAAGAAACAATAACAGAGATTTCTACATAAACAATAAGTTAATGCCATTTCATTTCTTTTCAAATGAGACACAGACGCGCATTTTGTTGGACGAAAGCGGGATATCGCTTTACCCCGTCAGAGAGAGAATGCACTGTTATGTTTATATTCTCCACTTGTTTACGCCAAACTTAACGAGATGATTAATCTTTACAGTGTTGTTTTCTTGCTGACAATATAACATCCGTTATACTGTTCGACAGGAAGTATACATTAACACATTTGAAATGTTGGTTTTGATGTCGGGGATGGAGGGAGGGACTTCAGCTATAAATAATGTGGGTCCACTGTTCGTTTTACCATTCTCTTTTATACACTGCATAATCCGGTAGTAAAATCCCGGCATTTACTCTTGAATGGTCAAAATTAACACAATTTGCAAGAATTTTGAATATATAAAAATGAATGACTTGAACATGCGCATCTGTATGAGAAGCGGCCGTAAGATGAAACTTCCAATAAACAAATACCTATTCTTTAATACCAGAAAGCTATTCCGTGAGATGCGCAAGTCTGGGTCAACTTTGAAAGCAGGTGTCCGACGAAGCACAAATTACAATCCATTTTGCAAGCAGTGTTTATGATTAAAATAAATCTTAAATGTATTTCCTTTTAAAAATTCGTGCCGATTAATGCCACGTGGACTCCCAACTGATTTTCTTGAGCTCTGTCGCGTGAACGATCGCTCCCTAACAAAGCAGCTTGCTTCCAGCCGTTGTCTGACCGTGCTGATAGCGCGCGGCCTGTGTCCAGTCATGTCGACGGACTACATTCAACAGAGTTAGAACAATGGCCAGCCGATAATCATGGGCATTAGCGCGCTATACCTTTGTGTTGGCGCACTTCGTTTGCGCGCCATTGGTGCGCTAACATTAACCTTTCAGCTGATCGGAAGTGTAGGCCACCTATGAACGCATGTGGATGATACACAAATCAAAGGAACTCTGGCGGCATATGATATGCACATACCACACTTGAAAAGAATCGGTTGAGCTATTTTCATTTAATTGCCCAGAAACGAAATTTCAGGATGGCGCCCATGGGTGCATGTTGACGAAATGCAATCCAAAGCGACATCTTGCAGCAAAGCAACAACATACCAAATTGGAAGAGAATCTGTAGTCGTTTTGATTTGATAGCTGTAACAACGTCAATGTCGTAATATGGAAATTTTGTATTATTTTGCCATGGAAACCATACAAATTATCGTACCGGTACTGTACACAATTTCGACAGGACTGTGTTTTTACCACCCAACAATGCTGTATACTAAATTTGAAATCTCTAGCTACATATACAACGGTTTGGCTTCTAAGGCCTCAACGTCGTACGTTATATTGATATTTAACGTTATGTAGCCATGGAAACCACAAAAAACCATCCAAATGTACCCCATTTCGATAGGTTTTTGCTTTTTCATCCAAAAATGCTGTATACCAAATTTGAAGACTCACGCTGCAACGGTTTGGTGTCGAGACCGTTAACGTCGTAAGGATACTTTATGTTTGTTGCATCGGAATATACCCAATTCCAATAGGCGTGTGCTTTACCAGCAAACAGTCTTGTATACCGAATTCAACTTGCTGCAACGATTTGTCTTCTAGACCGTTAACGTCATTATATGGACAATTTCCTGTGTACTGAATTTCGATAGGCTTGAGTTTCCCACCCAATGCTGTACACCAAGTTTGAAGTGTTGGTTTCAAGAGCGTTCATCTTCCATACTTGCATGCAGGATCTGTATACTGAAATTTTGGCCACTCTCCTGTAACAAATTCTAATCACTCCCCTAATTTTGTTCATTTCCCTGTTAACCAAGTGAGAATCCAACTGACTGGTGTTCTGAATAAGGACTCACATTTGACTAATATTTTCCCATTTCTCACTTTGAACTGTTTCTTACATTTGACGCTCACAAAATTGGTCAATTTCCATCTCATGGTTCTCGGGATTGCTATATCTTCGTAGCTCTTCGATTCATGTATCTAATTCCGCTAGGGACAATAGAACGTTGTAGTGATCCATGTTGTCCACATGAACATCTACAATAAAAACGTCGCTGACACACAGATATACCATGAACATCTGAGAATCTCTTGACTTTGGGTCCAGTGCAGTCAGAATATTTGCCCGTGGTGTCTTGACTTCTTGTCAGATACGCCGCCATATTTTCCCACCGCCATATTGCATGTTATTGCCTGAATATTTTCGAGAATGGGGAAGTGCAATCTGTAATAATCCACACTATTCGTGATAAACCTGTCATTCCCTGGAGACCGAAAAACGTGAAGGTAAATAACATTTTTGTGGTCATGTCATCCACATGAACAGCTACAATAAAATCGTGACTGATATACAAATCATTAAAGTGATCATTTTGGTTTTTGTGAAGATTTTGGATAAGCAGTCAGAATACTGGCCTGTGAGGCCATATTGACTTTTCCAAAAAAAAAGAAAGAAAAAAAAAAGAAGACTTCACATTTAAATGTTGAAATTAATTTACCTCCGTATCATAAGTATAAGCAGGCATTTGGAAACAATCGGTTAAGCTGTCCAGTTGTTGATCTGGAATACGTTTCTTTGCGCCATGCATAGGTTGGATGTTGGAGAAGACAAGTAAAATAAATGTCATTCTATTATACTTCGCTAATGTGTTTTTCTCAACCAATGTTAAATCAGGAAGTTGAGGATTCACTCGTTCATCCAAAAATCTGTATACAACTTTTCTTTGTTCAGATCATTTTTTCTATCTTCTTTAATTTTTCTTCGATTATATTGGCCGCCGAATAATCTGGTTTTGTCAGGCGACCGAAAATATCAAAAGACTGTCTCGAGCAAAGTTGTACATATCCGTAAACCAAACGCTAATCAATGTCAAAATGAAAGGGCGGAATTTGTCGTGATTGGCTTATTATGGCCTCTCGGAGAATGCTGGAAACAGCTCGCACGAATTTTTCATAGTGTTAACAATATATATAGTATTTCCCTGATATGCCATCTTGGTCTGCCTAGAATATGGCACGAAAACATGCCCAGTAGATTGGTCTGGAACTTCATCAAACCATTGTATTGGCTCATGTGGGCCCTTTGTATCTGGACGTGACTTTCGTTGGAAACCGTCTGGGTTAAGCCGCGTTTGGAAGGGGGCAATCGATTGGTCTTAAAGTGCTTCCCTCGTAAGTGCAAGTTGGTACCGGTTTTCAACACATTTTATTATTGCTGCTGATTATGGTCGATGGGATGGCGTCGAAATGGCTAAGTTACGATATTGAGTAATTTATTGATCAGACCATGCAGTGGCCCACTCTCATTTCGTATCTGTCTGGGAAATTGGAATTCTACCTGATCGCCTTTCGGACTTCTCAGTAACGGGATATTGCCATTAGGAGTAGAGTTCTCATCGCGCAAGCGCCGTTTTGGTTCGGGTATGGGATTTATAGACACATTTTTACCATACCTTGACCCATACATCTAATCACAGTCGAGGTCCTTTTTCACGCCAGGGCACTTTGGAATATCAGGTCCCCTTGACATTCCTGAAAATTGCCAGAAGAAAAAGACGTGATCGGAATATTGATATCGTCAAACTGTTTCGCTCGTGTGGTGTGTGTAATTTCTTGAAATAGGGGGAGAAATTGATTGATCATATAAAGTATATGTTTCTTTCCGGCTTCGTCTGATCTTTTGACAAAACCAGGACATCGCTGATATCGACTGGTTACAGACCGGCGCCCCTATATGGTCTGGTTGGGTAACGAAAAGAGTGTCGGGCGGTGAATATACACAATTGATGCCAATGACTTGAGGGAAGGAAGAGAGAGACCACTGACATGGAGAGCATGATATTATATACTTTGCAATTTAGATTAAGCTTTCATTTGTGTTAATTTTGTTTTGGTTCAAGAGGTGTTTATGTTAACATTTTGAAGATGTGCGAATTGATCCCTAAAGTGAAGAAAATTCATATATCCATTTTTGCATCTCATCAACATGTGCATTATGGGTAATTTCGGACTAAATTTTCTGCAACCTGTAACCATCCGGGTCTTCTACACACGGTAAGACTTATGGATGGCGAAGTGTACGCAAATGACTTTTCTGGTGCACAAAGCTACATTTTACAAAACAATACTCAAAAGTTTGTTTTGATACAGAAATTAAAAATGTAGCTGCCTAATGCAAAATATGGAGGGAAATCCATCTTATCGCGACTACTTGTGGTTCGTACTTTACACTCAACACTATCAGGCTCCTCGGTATCGGTAATCAGATTAAGGGAAAAGCGAAAAAAAATTGTCGCTTATTTTTTTATCTTTGAATCGGTGAAAACCAGAATTGTATGTCATCAATCAGCTAGACGAATTATCAGTTACGTAATGGTGTATCCAAACTCATCAATACCGGGCTATTTTCAGAACGACGGGGCAAAAGCTGGGTTCACATCGGATGAATTTTTCGTAATTTATTTGATGCAGAAATCTCCTTTCTCAGAGCAAGATATTTAAGGATATAAATTTTAAGTACTTCATTTTGTTCAATAATGCGATTGATAGACAACACATCCATGTGTTCGGGAGAAGATTTATGATGCCTGTAAGAATAATCAGATCATTAGTTATCTATAACAGTGGCAATAAATAGCTATAGTTACGAAATTATGAAGATCTGATTTCACGAAACAAAAATGGCGGACGTCGTCCAGAATTTGCCAGCAAACATGCACAAAAACAGTAATAGCTCCATAAAAGAATGATGTCCTCATCTGCAAGCAGATGTTATGAACTTATACCAAACACCAAGAAAACAATTGGTGATAAAGCTGTTAACGTTTACAGGTAAGTAATTTGCAAGTACATGTACTATCATGATATAAAGAATCAGTATCGTCACTGTGTCATTTACCATAACGGTTTATATTTTACAGTTATATTACCACATATAAACATAATCTCTATCTCAATTATTTACAATTTACAGGTATTATACTTGCAACAACAACGAACTTCAGGTTCTTCATGTTCAAACTCATTTTGGCCAAACACCTCACTGAAGATGCTAAACCGATTAAGCAACCACCCAGAGCATTTATGGGTGAAGTTCGCAAAGCACTTGAGAAGTTACAAAAGCAAGGAAATGTGAGATCTTCAACTTCTCCGTGGGCTTTTTCGAAAGTGTTAGTGAAGAAGACATGTGGATCAGTGAGGCCATATGTCGATTATCTACCCAGTACTCTCCTACCCAGTACTCAAGACTGTTTAGGTACCTTACTTCTGCATATAAGCAGGTGCCGATACAGAACGAAGGCATTCCGAAGACCGAGTTCGTCACGAAATAGGGTCAGCTCGAGTATACTACTATACAGCTTGGACGTGGAATTGACCAGCGTTCAGCAGTTTTTAGTGGGTCAAATGTCTTATTTACCTTGATGATATGGTCGTGTATGGTCGATCTTTCGAAGAGCACACAGAAAGATTGAAAGAAGTTCTACAGAGGATCCGGGAGGCTGGGTTGAAGCTGAATCATGCGAAGTTTTACCTCCTGAAGACAGAAGTAACGTTTCTGGGTAACGCAATTTTACCGAACCCCGATTATGCGTTGAAAATTCTGAATTGGCCAGTGTCTAAGAATGTGACAGAATTATGAGTCATATTAGGGAAGGGAAATTACTATAGATATTTCTTGCGGAATTTCTCCCTAATGGCTCGGTTAACCTCTGAGTTAACGAAGACAAACCAACTGTTAGGTGGACAATAAGCTGTCAGAGTTTTTATCCGGGATACAGTCAATCTAGAAATATCGGTTGGAATTTGGCCGAGAAATGCACTTATTCGCCCGAAGAGGCCAGACTGGAAAAAGATAAAGTAAGATATATGAAATTTAACCATTTGTCGCTCTGTTTAAAGTGAAGTTTATTCGATTTTCGAAGCAAACTCGTTATGAAACCCAAGTTTTGGGAGCGTGGTGTGGCGACGGCGACGACAAGAGTGTCCTCATTTCTCCTTTTCTTTTCTTTTCTTTCATTCCTTTTGCATGTCATTAAATCATGTGACTGGAATGAGTGAGTGCGTCAAGTTTAACGTCTCTTTCTACAATATTTCAGTCATATCGCGACGAAGCAACAACGCACCACTCAGCCAAGTTGCGTTCCTGTTGCTTCAAAGAATAAATCGTTGAAGCAACATGGAACCAGACACCCGTCATCCACCTTTTTATACACTGACGACAGCGGACAAGGCTCAAGACGCTTACGTTGGTTCAATAAAGACAACTGCAATTACAGTGCTAAACACCACATTGTCATGCTCCTATTGCCATTAAGCTTGATTATGACTGGAAGTGACATTTGACTGCCTGGTTTCCGGTGGTGGTTGTGTGCATGCTCAGGATCAAAAGTCATTTCCGTTCACGCGATTTAATAAAATGCAAAGGTCAATAAGACCTTCGGCATCCTCTTCGTACTACTCATGGTTTACAGTGTATAGACATAGAATATAAAAACAACAAGTTATAGATTTGCTGCTTGCTCCCATTATTTTGAACAAGCTTAAATTGCGATTTATGTCAGTTTGTTTGGTACAAAATATTTACAGGCATCATTTGAATATATTCAATATTAGATAAAGACAGAGGTGGCCAATCAAAGACACCATTTGGGTGATCCAATAACGCTGATCCCTCAGTGATGATCAGGTGTTCTCTCCCCCTCACACCATCTCGCGATGTTATAGAGAAAGCTCTTTTAAACACGTATTGTACGGTATGTAGTCGAATGTCGTAACACTGCTTCCAAATTCCTCCGATAACAGCGAAGGTGCCTCGTTGACGTTTAAATTCACTTGTTTTATTAATAAACATCTGGTGATTTTGCAATAAATGCTTCTGGGATTCACTTTCTCACAACTACATTCCATCGATATTATTTTGGACAACACAACACTGAGCTGCTAGAAGTGGCTGCTCTTCTGGACATCGACTGTTCCCAATCGAATAGTGTGGCAATTCTTCAGGAGCTTTTCCACGTCCTAATCGAATGTGCCCAAAAGGAACCGAGGCTTGGTGCATTCATATTCCAAACACATGAAAAACTGTCACTCGGCACAGGGTCGTAGTGTAGGATATACCGATTCGTCCATCATTGGCAGAAATCCATATTGGCTTCCATGTTTAAACCCCTTGCAGGCGCAGTATCACCGCGCATGTCAGCAATATCACTTCTGTTGACACAGAAAAAAAGAGATAAAAAAAAGCAGGAGAAACACCTCAAATTAGACGAGATCCTTCGGGAGTAAACTCTAGGGAATATTCAATTCATCTAGATATATATTTTATCTCCGAATAAGAGAGAAATACAATGAGGACTATGTCAGCGGATACACATCCTATAGTATGGGGTGAACACGTCCAGTAGATCAAGGTCTACAGCTAAGAGCTGTAGAATCCCTACACGATAAATGCGAGAGGTCATACGACTTCGATGGAATCAGCCGAGCGGTCGTGGATGAAGAAACAAGCGGTTGTTCCATATGGCTGTTCCATATGCAGAGAGGAAGGGCTTCATGTAAGTCCACTTGGGATGTCGTGTTTCGTCTTACACAACAGGTCACCATGATGTGGGAAATTACATAGTTTATCTCATAGGAAACATGTGACAATGCTACAGGTCTATGGTAGTAAGAGATACAGAGAAGGAACGAAACAAGAATCCGGCAAAACAGCCCAGTAATCACTAATAAAGCAATTTTGTCACCAAAAATTCACCCAAGCCTTCCTAATATATTAGCTAGTGCTCACGAACAGTTGTTTTGATCATATCTCGTTCCCTGCTCGAGTTTTTGTCGATCTTTTCAAAGTCGTCCACCGGACCTTTTTCCTGAGACAGCCGCAATTTTCAACAGCTCCGGGGACGTGGTTTGACCTAGAACATTCGCCAGAGGTTGCTGCGTATTCGCTTGACCTTAAAGCGTTAGCCAATCAATTTGTGTTGACATCGAAATCGACGATCACGTGCCAAATTAGCGCTAAGTTCATTAGGTCAAACCACGTCCCCGAAGGTGTTGAAAATGGCGTTTAAATATTTAATCGATTATTTGACATATGTTAAAAAGTTTTCACATATATCAAATATTTCAAAAGAATTACATATGTGTAAAAGTGTTGTATATATTGTAAAAGATGAGATGTGATTTTGAAGGTTTGGACTATATTTCATTATATTGTAATGTTAAGAGTGCTTGTCAGTTTAGACGAGCGTATGCTGTGAATTTCTCCAGCTTGGACGAACAATGAAGGTCATCATAGGGATCAATTTGGTTCTTGTGACGTTTTCAGATTTGCAGTCAGAATACTGGCCTATGACTTCTTGTCAGCACTCCGTCATCTTTTCCGACCATGCACCTTCAAATTCTGCGTTTAATTTACCTCCATATCATAACCCAACTCACACTACGAACATTTTGTTGTATTAGAACAGAAGAGTTTGTTTGTGTTTTTGTTCTTGGTAACCTCGCACTGCGAACATTTTCTCTTGACCGCCATCATGTGATGGGAGCCATTTTTTGTGTCTTGCGAGAGCGGCTTCGTCACATGACCGACAGCTGCCAGTTGATTAGATAATTGTTGGTAAATGTTCGGACACATGTTCGCGATCACCACACACTTAAGACAAACACTGTTTTGAGGACGAAAACATGTTCCGAAAATCAAACATGTTTGATTTCATGAACTTGTCCCTCGAACAGAATGTTCGTGTTTCTGGGCACCTCGCACTACAGAAAAACATGTTCTGAACAGTATTTTTGTTCTAATACAACAAAATGTTCGTAGTGTGAGTTGGGCTTAAGCAGCCATTTGGAAACGATCGGTTAAGCTGTTCTTGAGTTGTTGATCTGTAATGCGTTTCTTTACGTCACGCATAGTTTGGATATGGGGAGAAAAAAATAAAATAATGCCATTCTATTATATTTCGCAAATGTGCTTTTCTCAAGCAATGTTAAATCAGGAACTGTAATAAATATTGGTGGGTGAGGACTCACAAGGCCTTTTCTCAAGACAAATGATGGCACCATGGTCATCCATTGTTGCAATGCAGTATTTTTATCGGGTCGACAAAACAAGTTTGCCAGAATTCCTCCAACCATCACAAAATCTGTTTACAACTTTTCTCTCTTCAGATCATACTTCCTGCGTTTTTTAAAATATTTCTTCGAGTATATTCGCTGCCGAATAATCTGGGTTTGTCAGGCGGCAGAAAATATCAAAAGACAGTCTTGAGCAAAGTTGTGAATATCCGTGAGCCAAACGCTAACCAATGTCAAACTGAAAAGGCGGAATTTGTCGTAATTGCGTCGCACGAATTTTTATAGCATATCAATAGATATAGTATTTCCATGATATACCATCTTGGTCTACCTAGATTGGCACGAAAACATGCCCAGTAGATTGGTCTGCAACTCCATCAAGCCGTTGTATTGGCTCATGTGGGCCTCTTTTTATCTGGACGTGACTTTCTCTGAAAACGGTCTGGGTTAAGCCGCTTTTGGAATGGAGCAATCGATTGCTCTTAAAGTGCTTGCCTCGTAAGTGCAAGTTGGTACCCGTTTTCAACACATTTTATTATTGCTGCTGATTATGGTCGATGAGATGGCGTCGAAATGTCTAAGTAACGATGTTGAGTAATTAATTGATCAGACCAGTAGCACACTCTCATTTCGTATCTGTCTGGAAAATTGGAATTCTACCTGATCGCCTTTCGGACTTCTCAGTAACGAGATATGGCCATTAGGAATCCGGCTCCTCATCACGCATGCGCTGTTTTAGTTCGGGTATGAAATTTATAGACACATTTTTACCTTGACCCATCCGTCGACTCACAGTCGCTTTCTGTCTTTTTCACGCCAAAGTACCTTTGGACTATTAAGTCCCCATCGACATTCCTGAAGATTGCCAGGAAAAAAACCTGATCCAAATATTCATATCGTCAAACTGTTTGGACAATGTGCTGAGCCTGTGTGTAATTCCTTGAAATGGTGGGGAGAAGTGATTGGTCATGTAAAGTATATGTTTCATTCCGGCTTCGTCTGATCTTTTGACGTAACCGGGACATCGCTGATATCGCTGATGTCCACCTTCTGTCTGGGTAAGTCTGTCGGACGGTTAAAAAACACAATTGATGTCAACGGCTTCAGTGAAGGAAGAGAGAAAGACCACTATACACTATGGAGGGTATGCCGTATGCTGTATGGAACTAGATTATTCATACACTCTCAATAAGTTTATTGTGCATTTACCTTGATGGTTAAGCGTATAAAAAGGAAACAAATGTTTTAATATTATATACTTTGCAATATAGATTAAGCTTTCATTTGTTTTAATTTTGTTTTTGTTGAAATCTTGAAAATGTTCGAATTCGCCCTTATAGTGCGTGAAAACACGAGTTTTCATTTCTGGAAACCTATTCACACTGGAGATTCAATCATTGGAACTCTCGGGGTTTTGCCGAAATAATTGGAACTTTCGGGGTTGGCAACGCTATACATAGGGTAAAAATGCCGGATTCGGAGCGAAAATTGCTGCCTAGCGATAAAACTTGGCCTAAAGGTGAAGAGTCATTAGTGTACGTACCTCAGGGTACCCACCAGTTGTTGATCCGTAAAGTTAGGAATCTTTCGGGGTAACGTAAAGGGTGCGTTGGCGTCTGGGAATTACTGGCGAAGTTCCACAAATCCGCTAGCCACACACGCCTTCGAACTTTTGGCGATAGGTCGCGTGTAAACGGGCATTAAATCGCAGTCCCGGCTTATCTTCACTGCGCAAGATCAACAAACGCATAGTACACTTTGGTTTGTGATCAAATTATCAACTGTCGAACGTTGTTTCGCCCTCATTTGGCTCTAGTTTAACATTATCCTTCGGTAAACGAAACTAACGGCTGGGAGTCGTCGTACTCTCGGGTGATCATGTCAAAATATTTTCATTTCGCTAGCGATGTCAACATTACTGGACGAATACAGCATGCATGTAAGTAGTATACAAAGCGCAAGTAGGCTTAATAGCGCCTCACTGCGCATGCGCAGAACCTTGGGTGACGTCACAATGGGGCGTGTGCGCATGCGTGTGTGTGTGTGTGTGTGGGTGGTGGGACAAAATGGCGGCTGTGGGTGGTGGGACAAAATGGCGGCTGTGGGTGGTGGGACAAAATGGCGGCTGTGGGTGGTGGGACAAAATGGCGGCGTGTGGGTGGTGGGACAAAATGGCGGCCTGTTTTTTGTGTGGTATGGGTGGTGGGACAAAATGGCGGCCTGTTTTTGTGTCGTATGGGTGGTGGGACAAAATGGCGGCCTGTTTTTTGTGTCGTATGGGTGGTGGGACAAAATAAATTGGATGTGAGTGAGTGCAAGATGTGGGTGGTGGGACAAAATGGCGGCTGTGGGTGGTGGGACAAAATGGCGGCGTGTGGGTGGTGGGACAAAATGGCGGCCTGTTTTTTGTGTCGTATGGGTGGTGGGACAAAATGGCGGCCTGTTTTTGTGTCGTGTGGGTGGTGGGACAAAATGGCGGCCTGTTTTTTGTGTCGTGTGGGTGGTGGGACAAAATGGCGGCTGTGGGTGGTGGGACAAAATGGCGGCTGTGGGTGGTGGGACAAAATGGCGGCTGTGGGTGGTGGGACAAAATGGCGGCTGTGGGTGGTGGGACAAAATGGCGGCTGTGTGGGTGGTGGGACAAAATGGCGGCGTGTGGTGGGACAAGATGGCGGGTGTGGGTGGTGGGACAAGATGGCGGATTATAGAAAAACGTATAAAAGGAGTCGATTTTTAGGGTAGGGAGTATTCATTGCACTACTTTTGCGGAGCACTGTGACTTACCTGACCTGACCAGCCAATCAGAAGCGAGTATTTTGACCTCGTCTGCCTGTATGGAATGCATGTACTGATTTGGTTCTGGGTTTTTTCCATCACGGTTGTGCGCAGGTGTATGACGTCACTTCCGGTCTGCGTGAATCGGGCGTGACCTGGGACTATGGGATGCATGTCCTCACTTGGTTCTGGGTATTTGTCATCACGGGGAGGTCACGTGATCAGTTCAAGGTCATATCCATTTTTTCCATCACGGTTGTGCGCAGGTGTATGACGTCACTTCCGGTCTGCGTGAATCGGGCGTGACCTGGAAAAAGGATTGATCTGTAATCTGTGTTGTTGTTGTTGTTGTTGTTGTTGTTGCTCCCTTTTTTTTTGGACTAACCCATCAGAATAGTACGTATCACGGACTACACCCGTAGAGCTACATCTGGTCTATAAAACACGTCCCTCTTGATCCCACACCTTCATTTCTACAGAGCCATGGCGGAGATCCAGCCCCATGCGACTCGCATTTTACAGTATGCCACCGTGGTGAATTCATTCACGGGTTACCGAGCAGTGGTCCGGTCCATGTTTGCAGATGGCGACGACAACGAGGAACGACGCCAGATCCTGAACGAGTTCACAGAAGCGGTCCTCCACAGAGTGCACTCGATGGAGAGGCGTGCCATCACTCACCACTACTGGACTATGACAGCCATCCTTGATGCTCGCGCTATGGACCAGGAGCGCTCACGCCGGAACCAGCGCCGGCTGGTTGGCCCCATACTAGTCTGTGCCCTATTCACCCTGGCGCTGTGGTATTGACACTATAAATACGAGGGGTGAGACAGAGTGTGTGTCATTCTCCCTTCGACATTTACAGCAAGCATGTCAATGTACCTACGAGCCATCCTGCCTCTTACACCCAGTGTGAGGTTATACATTTATCAAGATAAAGTCACCCTGGTCAAAGACGATGAAGCTATTTACTGGGCGCCCGCTGACATGCTATCGAATACGGTGACGCTACAGCGTGATGGCTGGACTAAATTTAAACGGGTGTTGAGCGATGAGTTGGACGGAGACCTCATCCACCTGGACAATGCCATCTACGTATATTCCGACCCGCCCGTCCACATACGCCTGGGCCGCTACCAAGAGCCTACACAAAGTATCCTCCTAAGCCCCTCTGTGTGGTCAGCCTTGGAGAAAGTAGTACCTATTGTGGACCAGTTGTTTACACCGGACGACCGATCACCCGACCAATTGGCGTGGGTTCGTGCTATTGAGGACGCGCTGGCTGAACCCCATGAACAACTACATGAACCCGACGACGATGCCATTGATTACCCCGCTACACTCAGTCAGCCCAATGACATGACCACCTGATCCTTTGATCTCACGGGTTCTCCCTATAAATACGAGAGACAGTGAAATCTGGTACCATTCACGTACTGACCATGACGGAGCATATAGTACTGGCGTATTTCAGCTTGACCCCCGAGGTTTTCCTGCACGTGTATGCGGATAAGGTCGATATCACGGAGGAGGTGGTGGGAGACACGGACCCTACACAACCGTGCCCGGCTCACATTCGTCTGTCCCGGGAGGGCTGGACCAAATTCAAACGGGTGTTGTCTGGTGAACTGGACGGCGACCTCATCCACTTGTGTCATGATGTGTACATCCGACGCGGCCCTTTCTTTGCTCAATTGGCTCGGCTAGATGCGGGTACAGTGCATTTTACCCTTCACCCTGATCTATGGTCTGCATTGGAAGATGCCGTGGTGGATGTGGATGAAGTGCTTATCAAGCGGTCATCAGACGAGTTAGACTGGTCATTTACCATGGCCACTGTGGAAGTCCACGAAGAAAATCAGAAAGAAACTCCGGCCCAAGATATACCCGTTATAAATAAACGATAGAGCCAGGTCCATCATCATTTTGTCACCATGAAGCGCTGGGAGAAGGTGCTGGATAACTTATACTACAGTCCCGACAGTCCGGCGGCCTATAGTGCATTGTCGGCTCTCTATCGAGCGGCCAAACCCCAGGGGATACAACGTGCCCAAGTCCGAGATTGGTTAAAAAAACAAGACACCTATACCTTACATCGATCTATCCGTCGCCATTTTCTACGGAACCGGGTCATCGTGGGAGGAATAGATGCCCAGTGGCAAGCGGATTTGGTGGATATGAGCGCCTTTGCCAAACACAACGATGAGAATCGGTATATCTTGACGTGCATCGATATCCTATCCGAGTATGCGTGGGTGGTACCCATCCGGACGAAAACGGGGGCAAATCTCATAGCGGCGTTCAAAGACATCTTCAAGACCGGGCGCAAACCTTTGTATTTGCAAACCGATGAAGGCACGGAATTCCTCAACAGACCGTTCCAACAGTTTCTGAAAGCCCAGAAGGTGTTTTTCTTCCATACGTACAACGAGACCAAGGCTTCCGTGGTGGAAAGGTTCAACAGGACATTCAAAGGCCGCATGTATAAAGATTTCACCTATAAGAATACAAGGCGGTACATCGATGTTCTCCCGAAACTGGTGAGGGTTACAATCGAGCCTATCATCGAAGTATAGAGAGAGCCCCCATTACCGTGACCCAACGCAATGAAGCCCAAGTCCGGCGTGTCTTGTACCCCAGGCCATCGCAGCGAACGACGAAGGCGGTGTACAAGGTCGGGGACCCTGTACGGATCAGTAAAGTCAAGCGCAAGTTCGAGAAAAGTTACTTGCTCAACTGGAGCGATGAGCACTTCCTGATTAAACGGCGCCTACCCCGACAGCGGCGAGTCTATGAACTGGAAGATCTCCAAGGGGAAACGTTGCTGGGGACGTTTTACGACACGGAATTACAGCCTGTTGTAAAAACACAGCAAGACTACTACACGGTGGAGCAGATTTTGAAAACGGAACGTCGACGCAAACTGTTTCATTTCGTAAAATGGCAAGGCTGGCCCAGTTCCTTCAATTCCTGGGTCGCTGCCAACCAGGTGAAACGACTATAATTACAACACATATAAGGGAGTGGGAAGAGGTGCCGACATACTGACTGCGTCACATGACTTCACAGAATAGCCTTCTGGTTAACCTATTCTAAAGCACATGCCAAGAATCTAACGATTCGTGATATGTGTTGTATCTCAGGTACGCTTTTATTGTACCTGTTCATGTGGCAACTTCGATGATATGACCACACGGCCCCTAGCACCGGCATAAGCGGTATTAGATACAAATCTAGAGAGCTATGATGGAAATGCTCTGACAACTCGTATACTGGACCAGACACCACTGCCGTCCTCCTTCATTCCACGTCCGACCACAGTGCTATGGACCAACAGCAGCTGCCTCCGAAGACAGCGTCTCGCAAAACGCGCAAAGCGCAAGTGGTCTTTGGGGTGCTATTGCTAACCCTGCTGAGTGTGTTGTACGGAGGTGTGTTTTACGACGTAGCCTATGTCAGTACGTTACTTAACCAACTGAGAACACCAGCCATCAGTGAAACGGGCCTACAGAGAGCACCAGTCGTATCGAGCCCAGTCACCACCACCACCACCACCACCACCACACCCCGCGTACAAGCCACGTCGAGCTCTACACTTACACCAAGTACACCTACTACGTCTCAAGACCCACCGGATTTCATCCCTCACAGTGAACCGACCACCCACGTTGTACCCACCCCCAGCACCATCTCTGAACGTGAACAGACAACGACGACCGACGTTGTACCCACCACCACTCCAGTTCACTCGTACGAAATTTACAAGAGCGGGTTACCACGACAACGGATACACCTCGAACCATGGACCCTGGGTGGCAGCATCCCTTCACTTGCGTCATCGCAGGACCGACGGGCTCCGGCAAAACGCACTTCGTCAGGAAGCTCCTTCAACACGCCGACAGCATGATCACTCCACCCATTGCCAGAGTCGTGTGGTGTTACGGAGAATGGCAGGAAGCGTATGCAGCAATGCCCCACATCACGTTCGTGGAAGGCCTACCTAACCTGGCCGATTTGGAACCCGACACCTTGGTGGTTCTGGATGATCTCATGGCGGAGACGGATGCACGGGTCACCCAACTCTTTACCAAAGGCAGCCATCATCGACGGCTCAGCATCATCTACATTGTGCAGAATCTGTTCAGTAAAAACAAAGAACATCGGAATATCAGCTTAAATGCCCACTACCTGGTGGTCTTCAAAAACCCGAGAGATACCACTCAACTGCTGCACCTGGCGAGACAGATGTATCCCGGCCGCACACCGTTTGCGTTGGAAGCCTTCAAAGATGCCACAACCCCTCAGCACGGGTATATGCTCTTCGACCTCACCTCAAGCAAGCCACCCCCGACCACCTTCGACTACGGACCGGCATCTTTCCCGGAGAGACCCACCACGTGTACATGCAAAAATAATGTAAACACACCCACAGTGGCGCCCCCAGCTGGGGTCTGTGTGTTTGATGATGGGGAATAATAAAAAGAATGAATACCACAGCAGGGTTGACTTTGTCTGTGAGGTGGATAAAAAGGGCAGAGTTGTGGGTTCTAGCATTAGTTGTACAGGATGTCTGCGCGAGTACGGAAGCACGCTCCCACGCTCCGTGTATTGAAGACGGCCCCACCCGAGTTAGTCCGAACCATTGTACGCGGTGCGGACCCTGACCTTGTACGCTGTCTGTGCGAGATCGGGTACAACCTGTTAAAAGGCAACGTACCACTGACTCCGGCTCAGAAGACCAAGTTGGCCAAGCATAAGACAGGTCTCCGAACCCTAGTCCACAAGCGGGTCCCTCAAACACAAAAGAAAAAGGTGTTACAGAAAGGCGGCTTTCTCGGGGCCATCTTAGCACCGTTGGCCGCTTCCGTGTTGGGTCCAGTATTGGGTGGACTCTTCGGCCGACAATGAACCACACGAAAAAAATGGTCCTCGTCGAACCACGGTTCCTGCAAAACCTCCAATCACCCTACCCTGTCCCACCTACGGTGAAGACCATAAACAGCCTCGATGGAGAGATGCAACAGATCTTACAGAGACCGGGGTTAAGCGACAGTGAGAAAGTACAACGGTACAATGAGACGCTTCAACGGTACATGACGTTCATGGACCAATACAAAACCCTGTCTACCCCAGCAACAGCACCACCACCACCACCACCACCACCACCACGTGACAGACCGCTGACCTCAGCACCGTTCCAACAGCCGGGTGGGGTAGCCCCCACAGCCCCACAGTGGGTGGAAGACGAAGTGCTGAAGAGTGTACCTGCCTCGTTCAAGAAACAAGCTGGCCTGGTATTACAACGGATGAAACAGAATCCTAACATGACTTGGAATGATAAAGGCGAACTCCTGGTACAGAATCAGGTGGTCCCCGGCACCCACATGACGGATTTAGTGAATGATCTGATGCGTCAACGCAGATCGCACACCGATCCTCGAGGATGGGAGGTCTTCGCTCAAGGCTTGAAAGACATGCATGTACCACAGGAATTGGTGGGGAACCCCACCGCTGGGCCTTTATGCAGCAAACCCAGCAATCGCCGAGTCGTGCACCACGACTCTCACCACAACCTTCTTGGGAAGCCGACTGGGAACCGGAGTCACCCCCCAAAACTCCACCACCATCACAACGGGCACCTTCTTTTCAGACCTTTAAAAAACCACCCTCGATCAGGACACCCCACATCTCCAGAGCCGTGACACGTAGCAAGTCAACGCGACGAACACGACGCCGGACACAACCGCCCAAGGCCTGGAAGACCTATTAAAACCAACAGCAGCAGCAGGACAGCTCAGTCGCCATGTTTTACCTGACCCTACCCAGTAACAGTTCGCTGGATGTGTTTCCTGACAACACCGTGGCCAAGTACGTCACCCAGTTACCACAACCGTTACATTTACCTGGCCGGTGGGAATGTGCCCTCGTGGATATCCAATACCCTTACTCGTGGTACAACGTGCGAGCCAATGAAGTGTGGTACGAGGTCACCTACGAAGGCAAAAACACCCGACTCACCCTGCCCGAAGGCCAATAGATACCCCCAAAGAGTTCATGGGTGGGCTGTCAAGACTGATGCATGATAAGGCGCTACGGGGGGTGACGGATAGTGCAACACGCCTGATAGCCTTGCGCTTCAAGAGAAACGTGTTCTTCGATGTCAACGTACACAACGACAAGGCACAGCTTACCGTCACCGATACCGTGAATGTGAAACTCAGTCCTACACTACAGCAAATGCTGGGTTTCGATCTACAGACGTTCGCTGGTCCCTCCCAACACCATGGCGAGATGCCGATGGATATGAAGTCGGGTATGTACGGACTCTACGTCTACTCGGACGTGGTGGACAACCACATCGTGGGCGATATCAACACACCTCTGTTACGGGTGGTCCCCATTAAAAAGAAGTATGGAGGTCAAGTCACCCACAGTTTCACCCACATGCTCTACTTGCCCGTACGACAAACTGACATCAACACGATCACGGTGGATATAAGAGATGACACGGGACGACCGGTGGCATTCGAACGAGGAAAAGTGGTGCTGACACTTCATTTTCGACAAGCACGTGCTCCCCACTTTGCATAATGAAAGTACCTTACGAGTGCGATGCACGCAGCTATGCCGACTATTATGCCCAACAGGCCGGGGGTGGCTTTCCGGTCTTTAGCGGTGCACGCATGCAACGAGGACATGGTCTGGGGAACATACTCGGCAGCATTGTGAAAACGTTCCTGCCCTTGGTGACGCGTGGGGTGAAAGCAATCGGCAAACAAGCGGTACGCAGTGGACTGCAAGTGGCCGGTGATGTCTTGGGGGTACGGCACCCAAAGAATCCTTGAAACGGCGGGCCAAAGAAGCGGGAGGCGTCTTGGTGGCCAAAGCACAACGCACCGTTGGGAATAAAAGAGCTGCCCCACCGAGACCACGCACCAGTCGACGACCGACCCAGCGACGACGCACATCCAAGAAGACCCGGGATATCTTTTCTTAAAACATGGCCTTAATCCACGCCGAGTCCTGCCCCTCCACCAACAGTGAATTTGATTTGTGGACCGTGCCGCCCACACAAACCAGTGTCGAACAAGGATTATGGGTGGAGCATCTCCCGCTCTCCAGCATCAACGAAACCGGGCCCATCGAGTTCACCATCAGTAATGCGGATACGGCCTATGTGGATTTAGCCCATACCTACTTGTATGTGAAAGCCAAGGTGGTCAATGGAGCTGGCACCAGAATCGCTGACCAAGCAACGGTGGGCCCGACGAATCTCTGGCTGCACTCGATGTTTCAGCAGGTGGATATTTTTCTCAGCGACAAACTCATCAGTGACTCCACCAACACGTACCCCTATCGAGCCTACATCGAGACACTGTTGTCGTATGGCCGAGAGGCTAAAAAATCTCAGCTGACAACCGCTTTATTCTACAGGGACACGGCCGAGCACATGGACACGGCGGACAATGGGGGATATAACAAACGGAAGGCTTTCACTGCGAACAGTGCCTCGGTGGATATGATGGGTCGACTGCATGCAGACATGTTCATGCAAGACCGGTACCTCTTGAACAAGATCCCCATCAAAATCCGACTGATACGGGCGCCTCCGACCTTCGCCTTAATGGCCACTAACGTAGAGGGGCATGCAGCGGACTATAAGATTGTCATCCAAGACGCAGTCCTGTATGTCCGAAAAGTGAAACCGAATCCAGCCGTTCAATTGGGACACATGAAAGCCTTGGAAACAAAACCAGCCCAGTACCCTATCCGACGTGTACAAACCAAAGTGTTCTCTGTGCCTGCTGGAAATATGGGCGCCAACAAAGAAAACCTGTTCCTGGGGGAACTACCCAAGCGATTGATCCTGGCCTGTGTGGAAAATACCAGTTTCAGCGGAGCCTACCCAGAGAATCCGTTTGACTTTAAACATTTCGGCATCAATTTTGTGGCCCTGCATGTGGATGGACAACAGGTGCCAGCCACGGCCTTAACCCCGAACTTTGGGCGGAGGAATTTCATTCGAGCCTATCAGAGCCTGTTTACAGCCACCGGTCAAATAAACCAGGACGAAGGGAATATGATCAGTCGGGAGGACTACGGGAACGGATACACGTTGTTCTGTTTCGATCTGACCCCCACCTTAGAGAACGACCATCAGCTGGCCCTGACCAAGCAAGGCAATTTACGGTTGGAAATCCACTTTGCACGAGCCCTGGCGACCACCGTCAATGTGATCTGCTACGCCGAGTTTGACAACATCATTCAAGTGGACAAGGCGCGCAACGTCCTGTGTGACTTCTCCACCTAACATGGATACAGACCAGATAACCACCGTGCTGGAGAATGACCCAGAGACACGTAGGGTCTTTCAAGGGGTGTTCGCCCGAGATGTGTTTCCATTAGACCGTATGTATCCGGCTGCTTACGTTCTCAACACGGACCCGATGGATCGACCCGGTGAACACTGGGTGGCCGTGTACTTGACAGAACAGCAGGGGGAATACTTTGACCCGTACGGTCTGCCACCCCTCCATCCCGATTTAACAGACTTCATGGATCAAGGCACAGAGACGTGGTGTTGGAACAGTCAAACGTTGCAAAGCCTGACCAGTGGCGTGTGCGGACAATATTGCTTGTTTTACCTGTACCATCGATGCCGGGGAAGACCCTTATCTACTATCGTACAGATGTTTGACGAGTACCCCCAGGCCGAGGACCGCGATGTACTCGTCTATGACTGGGCCGCCCATCATTTCAATGTACAAGCCCCGTTCTGGGCTTAAGTTAATGACAAGCCCCTTGTTCTGGGCTTCAATGTACAAGCCCCTTGTTCTGGGCTTCAATGTACAAGCCCCTTGTTCTGGGCTTCAGTTAATTACAAGCCCCTTGTTCTGGGCTTCAGTTAATTACAAGCCCCTTGTTCTGGGCTTCAGTTAATTACAAGCCCCTTGTTCTGGGCTTGAGTTTTCACGTGGTTGTTCTCACGTTGTTGTTGTTCACTGAATAAAAAAAAATGAGATCTCACCAAAAAACCCTGTCTTGTGTGTTTTATTCCTAATGCATCAATGCCCAATGTGGAGATTCAGTCAAACTGAAATCAGTGGTGTAGGATGGGGCCAAAATGTAACCCATCAAGTTTAGAATGCAAGAGCACTATAGTAAAAAATAGAGAGCCAATGAAATCAGCCTACAGACCAAGTACGTGTTTTTGGTCTAGGTTTGGAGCGGGCATTTCATTGAGGTACGTGTATACGGTGAGTGAAAAGACTCGTCCAACACGTATAGATTATGTTGATGACTATAAGTTCTAGGTAACCCATCAAGGTTAGAATGCAAGAGCACTATAGTAAAAATAGAGAGCCAATGAAATCAGCCTACAGACCAAGTACGTGTCTTTGGTCTAGGTTTGGAGCGGGCATTTCATTGAGGTACGTGTATACGGTGAGTGAAGAGACTCGTCCAACACGTATAGATTATGACTATAAGTTCTATGAGCATAATGCATGAAAGTGGCTTTGAACACCGTATTAGCCAATCAGTGGCCTAGAATGGAGCCAAAGGTAACCCATCCATGTCCAGAAAAACATTACCCGGGTGTACAAGAACCCAGATGTAGGCGCGGACGTCAGCGAAAGCACACCGTGAGTACCCCAATTCGATTGGCTGATTGTTCGATCGCTGATTGGTTCTTTTTCTCGACCGCTGATTGGCTCTTTTTCTCGACCGCTGATTGGTCCAAATGGAACTGCCCATCTTTCCCAGGTTCATCTAGAATCCCCTTTTTTGTGCTCAAGCTCTGACTATAGCGATGCCGCAACATTGTCTCATTGGACATTGGACCGTCTGACCTGGAGGTGACCCTTTGACCTTTTGACCCGCGTCCGCGCGCGCGCACTGCCGGGGATGACGCGGGATGACGCGCGCGCGCGCGCTGCGGGGCGCTGGGGCGGGAAAACACCCCGGCGGTTGAACATTGGAACTCTTGTGGGTTTGGAGGATGAACATACGGACGTCTAAGGGAAAAAATTGGAACTCTTCTATGTTTGGAGGTAGTGTTTAGTGAAAACCCGGAAGTGACGTCACAACCCACGTCACCTGCGTATATACTCCTGTAAAATAGAGCCGATTTTATTTCTTTGGAAGGGGCAAGGTCAATAGGACTTGCGCTTTTTATACTACTAAACTGTGAAGTAGATTACATCTTACATAGGCCTTAAGGCCGTGATATGCATATGAAGTATTCTGGGGCATGGTCAGTACTTTCCAATTTTCCCTTCGTCTACTACTCGCCGATTTTTTTGATTTTTTTATTATTATTTATTTATTTATTTATTTATTTATTTCCTCGAGAGCTTTAAAATAAGACCTCACTCTACCCCATCGGGCCACTAGTGCTCCACCTAGACTCCAACATGTCCACCCCGTATGGATTTATACATACTAATATCCCAGTATATGAGTGTATATGGGTCTATATGGATCTATATACAAGCCTACCCGGTACTTTCAATTTTTTTTCCATCGTATTCTACATGATCAACCTCATAGCTCATAGTAAAAGCCATAAAAAAAACCGATCACCCCTATACCCATACAGACAAATAAAGCGGACACGATCTTCGCCTGGGAATTGGTCTAGTCCGAGTTGTCTCCCTTGCACCAAAGCGTATAGATGGGACTGTGGTTTGGCTGGCGCGATTATCCGGGCAAATTGACCTTGAGCAGCCATTTTGTTGGCGTTTTGTTAGCGTCCTGCATACGGAGGACGATTTCACTGATCATTGTGTTGTTTTCTGAGCTGGGGAACATTCTCTGTCGCAGTTTATAACGGAACTTTGTTCCTTTCGGTGTCCGCTGAGATGAATAATGTGACGAAACTCTGCACGATTCATCGCCTGCATGTATACCCGTCACACGTAGACTGTAATCGAGGGAGTGTGCTGTGTTGTGTTCGAGCGGACGCATAAATTTGTGTGATATCAGACAGGAAACGTGAAAATTGATATTCTTTCACAGATTTCGAAGTGTATACAGTTCTGGTGAGCTGAACGCAGCCTTTATGAACAGCGATTGAACGATGATGTAGGCCACCGAACAGGTTTTGTGGAATCAACATTCTGTAACACTCCCCCCTTGACTGGAGGGATTTTATCGGACATCTGCAGTACGGAACGCTATTTGTTGCATACATTCGCTTATCGTGGCAGTCCGTATAATTTGTCAATTTTTGTGTTTGGTTTCGTGAGAGAGGACGACATTCGTTTTCATCAGTGCAAAACTCCCGCCCCCCGACCCGCACCACAACAGTGAAAGCTGGTGGATGAAATTCTACTCCACGGGAACGGTTGGTGATACCCATATTTTTTAGCATACGAATGCATCGTGATGAAGGCTTCATGGTGTGTTATACCCACCTAGGAAAAAAACAGCCCCAGATCATCTGGACTAAACTCTTTTATCAGGTAAGCTAGACTTTAGTACTATACTTGCGTTGAAACCCATGCAGACAACCTATTCAAATTTCAATGCATTGGCAACATAGCGTCGCACGAAATATACGCGCCCCTGTTGACCAGGATTTTTTTATACTCCCACAACAACAGACAATTTGAAGACAATTTTCTAGCGGGGTGTTTTCTTGAACATAATTGCTGTAATATACTCTTCTTTTTGTGGACGCTAAATATAGGGGAGAAAATGGCAACATTGTGACCAAACCATAACAGTTGACAGCTGTAAAAATAGATACCGTGGCATAAATTAGAGAGAGCATTTCAGTACACCTCAAAAAAATGAAACCTGGACGGGTATCCTTCATCTCGAGGGGACGCAAGTTCGATTCTTGCTTTCATTATGTGAGTATGTGTTGGACATGTGATCTTTAAATTTTATTATCATCAATACACCTAAACGGTATAGTTCAACCCCACCCCAGCCCAACCGATGCCCCTTCATGAATGCTTCACATTGATACCTCACTCGACCCCACTGGACCAGTAGTCAATCCCCTAGCTCCAAAAAGGCTATTTCCATACCCTTGGGTCACCGCGCATGCGCAGAATGCCGATATTTCAACCCCACACCCAGTCCATTAGATGCCCCTTCATGAATGCTTCAATTTGATACCTCACTCGACCCCATTGGACCATTAGGGGCTCTCCTAGCTCCAAAAAGGCTATTTTCATACCCTTTGGCCGCCGCGCATGCGCAGAATCACCCTAATTCAACCCCACACCCAGTCCATAAGATGCCCCTTCACCTAACCTTCAATTTGATACCTCACTCGACCCCATTGGACCATTAGGGGCTCTCCTAGCTCCAAAAAGGCTATTTTCATACCCTTCGGCCGCCGCGCATGCGCAGAATCACCCTAATTCAACCCTACACCCACCCCATTAGATGCTCCTTCACCTAACCTTCAATTTGATACCTCACTCGACCCCATCGGTCCATTTTAAAAAAAAAAAAATTTTGGCTATCCCCTAGCTCCAAACCGGCTAGTTCCATACCCTTGGGTCACCGCGCATGCGCAGAATGCCGATATTTCAACCCCACACCCATCCCATTACATGCCCCCTCACATAGGCTTCACATTGATACTTCACTCGACCCCACTGGACCAGTAGTCAATGCCCTAGCTCCAACACGGCTATTTCCATATCCTTCGGCCACCGCGCATGCGCAGAATGCCGATAGTTCAACCCCACACCCAGCCCATTAGATGCCCCTTCACCTAACCTTCAATTTGATACCTCACTCGACCCCACTGGACCAGTAGTCAATCTCCTAGCTCCAAAAAGGCTATTTTCAACCCTTCGGCCGCCGCGCATGCGCAGAATGCCGATAGTTCAACCCCACACCCAGCCCATTAGATGCTCCTTCACCTAACCTTCAATTTGATACCTCACTCGACCCCATCGGACCATTTTATCTAGGGACTACTTTTTCTCCGCGGAAGCTTTTTCCCGAGATCGAATCACCGCCAGACATGACTGCATCACCGCGGATGAATACATTCTTGCACTCACTCACACCACCCACACATAGGCCGCCATCTTGTCCCACCACCCACAGCCGCCATTTTGTCCCACCACCCACAGCCGCCATTTTGTCCCACCACCCACACGACACAAAAAACAGGCCGCCATTTTGTCCCACCACCCACACGACACAAAAAACAGGCCGCCATTTTGTCCCACCACCCACAGCCGCCATTTTGTCCCACCACCCACAGCCGCCATTTTGTCCCACCACCCACAGCCGCCATTTTGTCCCACCACCCACACACACACACACACACACGCATGCGCACACGCCCCATTGTGACGTCACCCAAGGTTCTGCGCATGCGCAGTGAGGCGCTATTAAGCCTACTTGCGCTTTGTATACTACTCATGTATGTATCATCGCCTCGTCGAATTTTGGTTTCCCGGTAGTCTCAAATTTATCAAATGTGTGGAAGAAATGATCGTGCCGATTATCGTGTGTTATATTGTTCTACGGACCGTGCTCATGTATTGTCCTCGTGAACTAGTTTTGGTTAGAATTCTCTGGCAGTATCTTTGCAAACTTGATTTGGTAAATTAAATTCTCTACACCATCCGCTTTATATTTTAATTTGCTTACATCGCGAATGTGGCAGCTGCAACATTTCTGTCTTGGAACTATAAATCTCCTTAGTGTTCAATTCGTTCTCGTAATATGAATCGTAGTGTAATTTAATCATTGAGAACTGACTGCTTCATACTGACGTCAATCAATCTAGGATCGATCGCGAGACCGCGTGGACATATCATGAGAAATAAGAAGCATATCTAATTCGCCTGGTTGTTTATCCTCTCAAGTTTGGTGCATTCCAGAGACGAACACGCCATTTTTACTTCGTAAGAACCGTTTATTAATGGACTGTGACTGTATATAATGTGTGGCACTATAGGATATGCGCCTGAGTTTATGAACCAGCCTTATAGTCATATAATTGCCAACGACAGGCAATCGTTGAACTTTCTATCGGTACAATTAGAGGAGGATAAGGGGCACCATTCGCATATTAATTGCAATAATTGATTACCCACTTCGTCATTTTCTCCCAAAACCATAAAAACTATATAGTGTTCTTTTTCTTCTTTGCTAGCTCCTGTCTCCTGTTATTATGTTCTTTATGTATATGTCATTATATGTTTATGTTTGTTTTCTATATTTGGCGAATTTAGGTACAATAGTGCAATTAAAGTATCTAAAGTATATGAAGATAAATTGTCGGGCACAGGTGATCTGAGCCTATGGCGCTTTGGGCAATGATCAAGCTCGGTGCACGCCTTTTCCGATGGCGCTTTGTTTGTTCAAGCCTAAAATCAGTAAATGATATTATTCTTCAAGTGATTCAAAAGTCATATTTAATAGCCAAAATCCAGAAGCCAAATGTTCGTTAACTGTTGAAATAATGTAGCCAGAACTTTCATACTGAATTGATCGAAACTTATATCCATGAAATATACCAAGCTATGAAGAAGGAACAGTATTAAGCTGGTTCCCCATTAAAAACTACTGCATATTTCCAAAATGAAATCTGAATATAAAAAAATGTGGTTAAGAGCAGATAGAAGCGGTCAACAGTTCTCAATAGTCCCGACAGGACATCGAGGTAAAAAAATCAGGTTGGCTAATTGAGAATCAAGTTGTTGACAGTCATGCGAAGATGTACACAATTTTTATTATGAATGTCAATTATTTCCATATTACATTTGGTTAACGAATAAGTACGCTTTAACATATCCTCAAGGCTCATAAAATTTGCATCTTAAACGTACATCTAGGAAGATATACGGTGTGATCGATAAAAAATCGATGATTGAGCAGGAAAATGGCTAATATGAAAATATTTTGACATGATCACCCGAGAGTACGACGACTCCCACCCGTTAGATCCGTTTACCGAATGATAATGTTGAACTAGGGCCAAATGAGGGGGAAACAATGTTCGACTGTTGATAATTTGATCGCAAACCAAAGTGTGCTATAAGTTTGTTGATGGTGCGCAGTGAAAATGAAGCCGGGACTGGGATTTAATGTCCGTTTACACTCGACCAAAGGCCGAAAGTTCGAAGGCGTGTGTGACTAGCGGATTGTGGAGCTTCGCCAGTGACCTCAGAACTATACGGATCACCAACTGGTGGGTATCTTGAGGTACGTACACTAATGACTTTTCCAACTCGGACCAAGTTTTATCGCTGGGCAGCTTTTTTTGCTCAGAAAGCGCCATTTTTACCCGATGAATAGCGTTGCCGACCCGAGAGTTCCAATCATTTCGGCAAAACCCCGAGAGTTCCAATGATTGAATCTCCAGTGTGCTATTGGAAATTGGCTTGCAAACCGTGTCGCTACAGTGATGGATAATTTCAGACTAATTTTTCTGGGGCTTATAGCTACATTTTACTGTACAATACTCAAAAGTTTATTGTTTTGAAACAGAAATAAAAATGTAGCTGCCAAATGCAAACCCCATGGCACAGAAATTCATCTTATGGCAACTACTTGTGGTTCTTACTTTCTTTTTGCCAAGGCCCTAGCATGAATAATATTTTAAATCATTGATACCTGGATTATTTTCGACTTTTGACTATTTTCGACTGCGAAGAAGTATACGAAATCTTGAATGTTGCGAGGATTTAAACAAAAGTCTTCGCATCGTACCGCGCCCTGGTATAATCGCGCGTCTTGGCTGAATTTTGTCGGAAGAATTGCAGCTCAGGCGGCGGTAACGTCAGCATTGCTCTGCAAGACAAGTGTGACACTCAACACTATCAGGCTCTTAGGAATCGGTAATCAGATTAACGGAAAAGCGAAAAATAAATGTTTGCTTAGGTTTTATATGTTTGAATCGGTGAAAAAACAGAATTGTATGGCATCAATCAGCTAGACGATTTATCCGTTGCGTAATGGTGTTCAGAGAGGTTATACAGTATCCAAGCTCATCAATACCGAGCTATTTTCAGAACGACGGGGCAATCGCTGGGCTATTTTTAAGCTTGTGCGCAGTCGGCTATAGGTCAGGATAATTCCAGTTCTGTAATCGATTTTTTTTCTCCTGGGAGAAATAATACGGGTTAAACTGGCCTAAATAAACCGTTCTCGGCCGACAAGAGCGAAACACGAGTAAGAAATCTTGTCATGAAGTTCGCGAGATCTTGATGAATTACGCTATCTCTTTGAGGACTGTCAGGCTTATTAGCTCCAAGTCCCTTATTATCATTTTTGTGGCTGAAAAACGAGTGGATGTCAAAAAGAAAGTTCTAAGCCAGGGGCGCCAGAGGAGTTCTGCTATGCATGATATGGCGGTTCTTTGAGATTTTATGGGTGCTGTAAAACGAGGAAAAAATCAGCGACCTATATACCCAAGACTCACCTCCAATAAATTTATTCGTAATTTATTTGATGCAGAAATCTCCTTTCTCAGAACAAGAGATTTAAGGACATAAATTTTAAATACTTCGTTTTGTTCAATAATGCGATTGATAGACAACCGATCCATTTGTTCGTGAGAAGGATTTTTCTCGATAAATAGTCTTCTGACGGTATTTTATAAAGCTAATTAAATCTCCTACATATGTGCATCTTTCGAATTAAAACCACATACAGCGGAAAATGACAGACTGGCTCAATTTAATATCGCCAATGAACTTCTGAAAGAAGAAGGACAAAACCAACAGTACTATTAACTTAGTACTCATGTATAAAGTGTATGGGAAAACTCTATGTTGTGGGGAAACACTTCTTAATTTCTCACTCATTTGCACATCATCGGTGGGAGAAGCCATGGTGTACCTTATTGACAAGTCTTCTCAATGAGACAGCTCAGGGCAATTATAAGTAATAAATCCAAGTGAATAAATAATTTATATGCCTGTAAGAATAATCAGATAATTAGTAATCGTTAACAGTGGCAATAAATAGCTATAGTTACGAAATTATGAACATCTGTTATCACGAAACAACAATGGTGGACATCGTCCAGAACTTGACAGCAAAGATGCACAAAAACAGTAATAACTCCATAAAGGAATTATGTCATCATCTGCAAGTAGATGCTATGGACTTGAACCACACACCAAGAAAACAATTGGTAATAAAGCTGTTAACGTTTACAGGTAAGTAATTTACAAGTAAATGTACTATGACGATATCAACAATCAGTATCGTCAATGTGTCATTTACCATAATAGTTTATTTTGTACAGTTATATTATCACATAAACATAATCTATCTCAATTATTTACAATTTACAGGTATCATACTCTGGTGACCAAACAGACAGAAATACAACTTTTGTTTTTAAATTACAGAAGTCGAAAAGGATAATTTTACTACAAAAGATCTTATGTACTGTAGTTAAATACATATGGTTGTTATGCGGAGATAACTGCCAAATGATAAATAGCATTTTGGGTTATCTCCGGACCATATTAAAACGTATAGTTTAAGCTACCAAGTTTGATCAGACATATATACACGTGTTAATCACACTATCTCTTTAGAGATATAAAATGTTCACTAAAATAAAGCATGTACCCTACTCAGGCCTAGCAAACTCCTCCACACATGCACCTCAGTTCCTTGTGCATGCATCTATTTCTGCATGATCGGGACCAATTCCGTGTGCATGGCCCAGAAATTCTGACGCTCGCTCCATCTAATCCGTCGCCGAGTGGACTGAGGCGCTTCGCTGGTGACTGCTAGGCTCACACCGCTGAACCGGCACGGGTTCGAGCCCAGTTGATCCATGTGTGGAAGTTTGTCAGGTACTTGCCGGCGGGCGGTGGTTCTCTCCGGGTACTCCGGCTTCCTCCACCAACCAAACTGACTATCACCATATGAGTGAAACAACGTTGGGTGTGACATTGAACCAACCCCTCTCCCCCTCCCCTCCATATAATCCTTCCGCTCTTGAAGTATTCCACGTACGCGGACAAAGTGAGATCTGTCTTTCCAGCGAGCGATCACGAACATCGCTCTCCATGTAATGGGTCGGTGATGTTATACAATAATCAGGCTTCAGTATAAGAGGTGATGGTGTACGAGTTTATGGAGAAGAACCTAACCCGGGGTTAGGGGCCGTATGAAACTATGTATTTCAAGATCCCCAATCAAAGCGTGACTGAGATATTTCATACTCTAGATATCGATATTTCAATATTTCAAAATAATAACATACGTGTAAAAGTCCAATGTTGTAAAATATGAGATGTGATTTTGAAGATTTTGACTCATCTATATTTCATTATATTGCAAATTGGTAATGTTTGGTTATAGAAATAACAGATCATTGTGGTTGGCTCTTTGTGTCCAGGTTAAGAGCGCTGATCAGTTTAGAGGGGCATGGACTATGAATTTCTCCAGCTGGATCGAACAATAAAGGGCTGAGTTCAACAGTCAGTATATGTACTAATTAAATATTCACAAACGCACGTGGGCTCTTGAGAAGAAGTAAGTCTCATGACAGTGATAGTAAATCACTATTTGTTAACGGTAGCCTATACTAGTCGTGGTTGGATAAGTGTTTAAGTCAAGCAGCTTGTTTGTTTGTTTGACTGCATTTAAGCATGGACAAACCTGTTTGTCTTTAAGACTTTAAGATCTGTCCCCTCGAACATAGACTGTTCATTGTAATAGAGCCTTTAAATGTGGATTAAGAAAACTTCTTCGTATATTGACTTCTGTACCACTATCGATGTCTCCAGTGAACAAAACAACAGTTTATCTTGACACAGTGTCTGGTCTTGTGGAAAACCTCAAAGTAACTTTGGGTCGGATTTAGAAGCGTTTCTAAGTCAGGATTTATATGAAAGCTCTCTACATGTCAAACGATTGTACATCAAATATCCTACAGGCCATGCAGGCCACTGCGATTGTACCGTATCTGAATTTGTCAAACATTTTGTGTGCCAATGTGATGAGCCGCAATAATACATTGTGTCATTGAGCTCTAGAAATCCCTTCGTGTACATTCGCACCTGTCCCTTTATATATTCTAAAAAATAATACTCGGACCGCTTTAAAGATTATTAACAGTACGGAGCTTCAGCCAGTGATAAGCAAATGCCAGGCGCTCGCCAGACGAAATTTCCTGGTGTCACCCACCCAGAAACTGACGATTGAAATTGATATGTGAGAAATGAACTCTGGGCGAAAGAAGCTTTATTCTCCGCGTGGGTGATGTCAGCTGTCATAACAACATTTAAACTGCATCGGCTAAACCAACTCTGAGAACAGGAGGCTTCGCCCACTCTATTCGTTTACCGGTGGAAACAGGCTCAGGCAAATCTCTGTCCATATTTGGATTTACTGGGTTAGCGCAGATGCTTGTGAAGGGCCGATAGACCGTGCGCTGGAGAATGTTTATATGCAGGCCTAAAAATGAGCAGTTTCAAGACTAAGTACCGGTAGTTGAAATGCTGAATTTCTGGTATGAAACATTTCCATAAGCCTGTGGATGGACGTGAAGGTCTTGTCATAGGAAATTGGGGTCAATTGATTTCTTCAAAGCGAACACAAAAACGTCACTCTCAACTCAGACATACCACGCACGGCTCTGTAAATGGATGTGGACTTAAGAGCCGTTAAATATAAATGAAGAGATGGAAACTCTCTGAAAATATCCTCTTCATGGCTTGAAATTCTCCAGTCATCTTGCGTATTGACGTACAAGAAACATTTGCAGGACACTAAAAGGAAATAGATCTCAGGGGATCTTCAGGTAATGACCGCTACCTTCTATTAAGCCATTAAACACTTTTCATGGAGATAAAAAGGTTGCTCGCACTCAAAACTATTCTCTCCTCGCCGACGGGCGGTGGTTCTCTCCGGGAACTCCGGCTTCTTCCAACAGTGAAATAACCTTGAGTGTGACATTAAACGAAATCCAACCCCCTCTTCTCTCCTCATGCAGATTGGAGAATACTACCGTACCATACCTAAACTCACCATACTGAATTGAGATATCTGCGCGAACCCAATCAAATCAAAATTCTGGTGAGATAAATGATTGGGGTAGTGGGGAGAGAGCTGAGTAGAGTGGTTTAATACGGGCCCGGGCATATATTTGTCTGTAGTCTTGAATATCGATATCCCAAATGCTGAATATATATGACGATGCATCTGGTTCTTGATTTTTTCTAATAGAATTTAACTACATTTCAAATCACACCCAAGCGGTAATGAGGCCATCTTCACAAGTCCAGTTAAATCCTAAATCCTCACAGAGGGTTTACCTGGTCATTTTTAGTGCTTCGAATAATGAGCTCTTGAGTCGATGCCTCTATTATACAATCTCGTACATTTCATCCCCCGCGCTTGTTTCGAATTAGCATGTCGGTATCCCAAGCCTGTGGTTTTTGCTTTGACTTACGATGTCGATTTCAGCCCGACATCAAAGCGGTTTGACCCACGATGAAATTCAAACCTGTCACATCTCATAACTCGCAGCGAATTGGCGAAGTCATCTAGCTTAGCGCGTTCACGGATTGGTTTGATTTAGAGGAAATCCCTTAATCTATTTATATCCAGAACCAGTATGGATATCTATCCAAGCCGGTGTATCGATCCTCTCAGATCGATCGATACACTGGCTCGCGAGGATGTAATGAGGCAGGGACATCCGTACTTCGCTCTGACTGTGCTTAGCATTCCAGATCTACAACACGAGCAGAGCTGCGAGTTTGGAGTTAACATCGATCTATAACCGGTCAGGTTCGAATGCATTGAGAAAGTGTCTCATTAGTAACACAGGAATTAACTAATGAAATTCGTGTTGGTATAAGCGTACGTTTAGAAGATAGTCGGCTGAGTAGAATTGTATATTTATTCGTATTCGTATAAAAGGAGCGACTGTCGCCACAATTATCTGGCCTGAGTTGCAACAAAGTAATTTCCGAAAATGAAGGCATGCACGTGACTCCGTTTGGCCAGAAAAATCCTGTAAATGGATTTTAGTTTGATTCCTTTGACCCTTAAACATTCATGTAATTTCATAATTTCAATGTTTCATGCAAGCAGATTTGATCTTACTTTTTACGACACTCGCAAGATATTCGCCTTTATTTAACACCGCCCACATGGGTTACCACATTGATGCAATAGCTGATTTGCTGTTGAAACTCTCAAATTCCAGTTGCGATAAATGATACCCTTATGAATGGATCAAGCATTGAATTATTAATGGAAGAAAATTCCTTCCTGATGAAATATCTCGATTACGTTATTACGGTAACCTCGAACATGATACCTGATTAGTTTTATAGCGGTGCACCTGCGTTCATACATGTGGATTTTTGTAGCTGAAATGTACTCGCATTGAGCAACGTGTGGGCGTAACTGAAATGATGCTCGGATAAGCCCAATCATTGCTCATATATACAAGGCCAATTTAGGATCTAAAGTAATAGATAGAGCTTGGATGCAAATAGTATATGACGTGCATTCATGTCACTCCCAAGCCATGTTGTCATGCCTTTCGTTCGTTCCTGTGCGTGAGTGTAGTCGATCTCGTTGTCGATAGCCGACAAGTCTGAATTTGTTATGACAGCTCCATCACCCACGCCAAGATCAAAGAGTTTTTATGTTCATTTCTCGCACACCGATTTAAATTGTCAATTTCGGAGAAATTTGACTGAAATTTCGCTTGGCTAGCTCATGGGGAACAAAGCCTAAAGGTGTTCTAATTGGCTGGAGCTCCGTACCGTGTTCTGATTGACTGGAGCTCCGTACCGTGTTCTGATTGGCTGGAGCTCCGTACCGTGTTCTGATTGGCTGGAGCTCCGTATTGGTAAAAGTGCTCTAAAAAGATCCGTGTACCGGGCACATGCGAGTGGTCGGTGACAGGAACGAAGGCATAAAAACTTGGCTAGTCTCTCCGATGCATGCAGAGAAACTCATAAATTCGTGTGAAGTTTGGTGAACAATAATTGCTTTTGGAAGAGATATACGGATATACAGTTCTTTAATGATGATTAAACTGATATATGGCTTTGTGACGAGAACGAGGTAGAATGATATACATGTGCGCTCTACATAGACTTGCGCCAAGTCTCTAGTTATATTTTCGACGAAATCTTATAGTTTGCTTTAGCGACACTCTCTTCGTTCTCAAGTACGAATATTGTTATAACCTGCGCGAGGAGAGTTTGGCAATCACAAACGCAACCTCACGGAATTGTGCTTAATCGCCTGTTTCGGTTTCAAAATAGCAAAAAAAGAAAGAAAATTTACATCGAAATAGTGGTTCACCTCGATATAGTTTATATTGCCGTACTTTAAGATACTGTTTACGACAAGATAAGGTACTTTAAGCTGACTGAGAAAGTTTCTTATATTTAATTTTGGCATATTAATCATGCTCTTTGAACGATGTATACACCAGGACATGGATTATACACCCTAAGTGTACGGATGATAACGCTAGAGACGCTGGTCGACGTTGGTGAATTTTCGCAAATAATATAGGATTTTTTATGAATGTGAAAATGTTATACATTTTAGAGTGGAAAGATTGTATCCCTAATAATCGCAAATTATTGATTAACTTGTCTTTAGTTCCTATATTTGGCAACCCAGAGAGATATCCAGCACTTTGCCTTTCTGATCAGCGCTGTTGTCTGATGAGCTTTGTTGGATTTGAATGTTTTCTTCATAATGGTTTAATAAAGCGATCGTACCATTATATCAACAATTCTTCATTGCGCTAAGCACCTATGTGTCTAATATGTTTACTGTTCTCGATGCGGTTGAAGACTTACCTGCACCCAAAGATCGCACTTGTCTTCGTTACGGTGTACGGATGCCAGTTCTCATGGTGTACGGATGATGCACGACTGAGCGTGAAAGTTTCACAGTACACGTAACATATTCTCATCAAAATGTTTTGAAAGGAGTAGATACGTGTATAAATGCGATATTCCTTTAGCGTTTGTGAAGCTAAAAATCAATTTCTTCAACCATACACATAAAGTTGTGTTTCATACAAAAAATACCCAAGTTTTATATTGTAAACTCTCAGAGTCATCAGCATTGGCGGACGTTTGAAATCGGGCTTTCGTCTGTTTTTGGCTTTTTAGTATATATTTTATATATATATATCTAAAATATGCTTGACAACTTGAACCAAAATGATATAGCGATGTAATATCGCGGCGGATATGGTGACATTGAGAATATTCGAAAATATTCGTTCAAGATATATATTATGATATATTAAAGTATATTCTCAGCGTTTGTGATATAAAATTTGGTTATTTTTTTTGTACAAACACAAAATTCTGCGCGGATTAAAGAAATTGATTTTTGGCATCACAATGTAAACGTAACTACAATATCTTCATATTCACACGATGTACTGTTCAAACAGAAAAAGAGTGCCTACATTCGTCCTGTAATGTATGGTAGTTCAATGTCTATTGATTGAAGAAAAAAAATTCGAAAGACACGACCCCTTCCAAAAGCACTGATTTTCTTCAATTTATGATTGTTTGATTCTATAAATCAGTTGAATGATATATTTAAATTATAACTAACTTGTAACCCAGTGCAAATCTCCTAAATTTTTTATCATTGTTTCTTCGTTAAAAGATGTGAAGGAATTTAAGCCAGTTACTTTTTATCATTTTTTTTTAAATCTGATTTGTTTATCAATACAACCCCCCCCCCCTCCGCCCTCCCCCAAATCGTATGTATGATTTCTCTTTTCCGTGCCTATAGAGGACGGTGAATAAACGAACGGTTCCAACCGGAATCCAATGTGTCTTTTGCATCACAAAGAACGGGTAGGTGAACTCTCTCTCTCTCCCTTTCTCTCTTTGATGATTACTTTATTCATAATCACTCTCGTAATCTGAAGAGAAATTTCTTTTACGTCCATGATCTGACCTCGATCCTGTTGGAACGCATGATTCTCACTCTGTTTAAACCAAGATGGGGCGGATCTTGTATATAACATGTCTCCGGCTTGTTTACTTGCACAGCCTTTTCAATGTCATTCGGTTTACGACTTTTCGATATAGCAATATCGAGTTAATTTTCTTCAACCGTTGATGTTCCTGGGTAACAGGTTTGAGATCTATACAGAGATAATCATAATATGGTGAAGAGATCGCTTCTTCAACAAGTAGTTGGGTATTCTCGGATATATATGACGACCTAATAATGGCAATTCAAACTTATCGAAATCTTTTGAAGCGCTACCCTGATGAACGAGTTCTGCACTATATAAACAACAGATACGTTGTCAAGATATGATGCCTCGGTAAACAATTCTGAAATTCTTGTGTCCTTTTCGGCCTCTGTCATAAGATCATCCACTATTAGCGGAGTTCTTACATTGGGATCAAAGTATCCACCAACTCTTAAATTCATGTGTATACCCTTTATGAATTTTGTACCAGGTACTCTCAGAACCATATCCTCGAACACGGTTCGTCATTTGCCATAATAGATAATTCGGAAGTCTACATATCCTTCAAGGTCTCGTAATAACTTGTCTATCAATATGGGTCTTCCCACTGCCAGCGGGTCCCGCGACTTTCATCGTAAATGGATGCTAGCTTCTTACCTTTTTAAAAATATTTTTGGATACATTACTGTTGATACTTTTTCATCACCATCGAATTCAGACCCCATTTCTATCTGTTAGGGAGTAACCCAAGTTTTGTTTTCTAACCTAAATGATGCCTGTCCCTGTCTGACTTGTTGACATACTGCTTACTATGGTTACCATGGTTACCAAGTATTAATGTATGTCTTCGTAAACTTGTGATAAACTCTGTTTAATGTCTTAAAACATATATAGCACACTAGCCATAGCTGATGATGTTAACGCTTGAACGTCCTCATTAAAAATGTATTCAGATGATATGATGGTATTAGGACACCATGTACAACGCCCATGTAAATGTTCATCGCTGATGCACGTCCATGTACGTCCACGTACACCGTCCATGTACATATTTTATCGCATAATTTCTACTGTGATACGTTCACACCAAGTCGTGTATTATCCATACCGTACTCCATATACCGTAACGGAGACAAGTGTGATTTTTGAGTGCAGATAACTCGTCACACAATATACATAATTCGATACATGCACAATATGCATGTCCGATACATAAGTGCTGAGGGCAATGGAAAATTGTTTGACATGATGGCTCATTCACTATTATATTAAACTTATGTTTCAGCTATTACTTTATTTCACCAATGATTTGGTTTCATATACAAAGTGTATATTATTTTTCTTTTTGGGGGGGGAGGGGGATAGAACAAGCCCCCTGGGGTTTTATTCCCGCCAGTCAAATTTGGCTAACTCTTTCATGGTAACTTGTTAATGGAACGCTTACGAGCCTTTGATACATTCTTTCTCTTTTCAAAGCTCCTATTGGTAAATAATTTTCAATTCAAATAATAAATCACATTGTTTTAACTATATTTAACTATCTTGAAACGTGTTCGATTTTCCAATAAATTGGTAAGCTTGACCTAGCATCGGCTCAACATCGCCGGAAAGGCTTGCCATGTAAGACAACGTAATTTGTGTATACGTGCATTTAGCTTGACGGTATATCAAAGCATGGCACTGAGGAAGAATTTCTATGTTTTCATCACTATTGTAACGATAAAGCTGTCGCTAAGCTCAAGTGCAATCTAAAATATAACAGAACAATATCAGTATTCAGAACATGAAAAGTGTAAGGTGTAAGGAGATAAGACTGCAACGTGCCATTCAACCTTCTGAATTCATATGCTAATCCTGCACCAGAGATCTCGATAGCAACAGACAGGCAACCGAATTTTGGTATCAATAAAATCATCCTTTAGGCATGTGGAATCCAAATATTTGATTGGCGTACGTCATTCGCACCACTGGGGACAGTCTGAAGTCGAATACTGTTTTAATAGCAACCCATGATTTCTTGGGTGAGTGAGTGAGTAAGTAGGATTTAACGTCGTTTTCAACTATGTTTCAATCATATCACGACGGTGCCTATATATTGCCAGGACACGAGTATGCCCACAGTTCCTATTATCCTGGACACCTATCAGCTCAGCCAGTAGAGCACCCGATCACCCATCCAAGTATTGACCAGATTCATCGTAGCTTAACTTGGTGATCTGATTTCTTGTATGACCACTGAAACTATTAATGGGTGGCTGTAGTAGAATACTGTTTCAATAATCCATCTTTTTCCTGAATGACCACTGAAACTATTAATTATTACGTCTACGCCCAGCAGCATTAATTAAGTTTCAGCATACCTCTAGTATATTCTTGAACGCTGGAGCAGTCCGGAGGAGTCTTCGATCGAGAGCTGTGCACTTGTCCGTGGTAATGGACCACGATCATGAGAAAAGCGGCTTATATGTACGTCAGCAATTTATCTTCGAGCCCATAATGTCTAAACATCAAAACTCTCTGTAGCTAAAATTAATGCGCTGGATATTCAAATTTACTGAATGTTCCTTACAGATATCAAATATAGTTTACACAGTGATATTCTTTTATCAAAGGTACTTCTTTAATTTTATTAGAAATAAAATACAAACTTCTGGTTCAGAGAGTAACAGCTGTCAAACAAACATCGATGCAACAACCACTGAACTACATCAAATCAGAGTTTGTCATGCTATGCTTCGGCAAGGTAATAGTTTATTCTACCTTTGTTTATGAATATATCAATTTAACTTCCACAGCACAAAAACCATGACCTTGTGACACAAACGAAATATTTCAGTACAACAGCAACAACACCAACAACAACAATAGCATGCAAGTACAACCTACAGACAAACTACAGATAGGCCCAATATACTCGTTATCACTGCTACTTATCAGTAGTGAACAGCAAATAACAGAACTACAATTACAGAACACACAAGAGATATATTTTAAAAGGATACCAATTTGTAAGAAAATGCAAATGTAATCAGAGTAAATTCATGCTTGTCTCACTATTTTAATCTCTCTGGAAGACGTATTACAATATCAATCTGAACCCTTATACCAACGGACAGATATATGAGTGGTGAGAAAAATAGTGCCAATAGACCTAATGATCGACTTGCGAATATATTGGGCATGGGCACGCATATGTGGTAGAGATGCATGCCCGTGAATTACAAGTATTACATTAACCACGGATAAAAAATAAGGGTTTGATCAAATATATCACTGCCGATTTATGTCATCAGCACCTTGATTTTCTGTACCATTCTGCTATTCGCCCTAGTAACAGCGAAATTGTTATTAATCTGGATTTTCAGCAAAAGAAAAATAATGATAAAAATCTTTTAACGTCATGCCTAATCTATTTTTAAATAACTTCCCATACTACAAAGGCATGCTTACAAACAATCGTTAATTTTGAAAAAAAATACTCAGCTTTCAGCGCAACTATACGTTAAGAACATACCCAATATAGTTCGTGAAATTATGCAAACCCTACTAAAGTTAATCTCCATGTCAGATGAAGAAAACTCGGTATAGAAAATGTTTTACTTCAAAGGGTTGACAGTTCGAATGAACTATATTGGGGCATACTCAAGCTCTACTATAAACTACCGCGAAATATCCATTCACACGGAGGGAAATTCAGATGTCTACCATACCTACTGAACAGTTTCTGTAAAATTGGAATAATTTGTTCCAGTCCATAACTCATTCCAGATTGATAAGTGGATTTGTCACATCGAATGAGCAAACGGGAACAACAAAGTGAACTCCAACTGTTGTCTTTTCAGTCGGACTAGTATCTTGATATATGTTGATGGGGGTAAATACCTCAGGTCGTTATATACATACAACAGACGAGATATATCCCGAAATATCTCTCTTTGCCATATCTTAGCCTATGGTGTCATTGGAAAGACAGTATAAAGCGAGTTCTAGAATGACATAAGACCAGCTGACTTTCCTAGAGGATATGCATTGTACTGATACGCGTTTACCTCAGAACCATCCTTTGAATCCATAAATGATTCACATCTCATAAAAAAGCAGACGTTTAATTGCTGATCACCTTCGGAGAAAGTTCAGAGTTACCTTGATGAAGCATATATCGAGGGAGTACTTCAGGCAGATCAGATTCCAACACGTGTGATTAAGAGACAATAGGGCGATATCGTGAATGAAAGTTAGTGAATTCTGTTTTATTTTTTCAAAGACAAAGGATATTTCCTCGATTCATATGAACATCCTTCAAACTTTTGTAACATTAACTTCGTCAAATTTCTGAAAAAATGCCAGTCCTATACTATAATAACGTTCAACTTCAGGGATATAACTATCATACTTGTGGACATTTCTGTAATTTTCACTACTAGTTCGCGATATGATACTTGATGCAATTGTTAATTACTTTACTTCCAACAACTGTCATAACGATTGTTATGTTTATGACTTTACTGCCAATCATTTGGTATACGAAGAATTGGTCTGATGATTTCACGTCATTCCTCGCGATAACATTGGACGTGAATGAATGAAAGGACTACCTCTCCCGCGGTCATTTCGATACTAAAGATTCGATATATTTCACCAGTCCTCAGTTCAAGTTACTACTATAATGAAAAAAAGCGGGTATTACGTTCCCCTGTCTGATGCGAAAAGTCTTTTAAAACCTGTTCGCTATACATTTAAGAGATATAGAGTTATGTCTACTGTGATCGATAATTTTTGGAATACCGATCTGGCTGATGTGTATAATACCGATCTGGCTGATGTGTATAATACCGATCTGGCTGATGTGTATAATACCGATCTGGCTGATGTGTATAATACCGATCTGGCTGATGTGTATAATACCGATCTGGCTGATGTGTATAATACCGATCTGGCTGATGTGTATAATACCGATCTGGCTGATGTGTATAATACCGATCTGGCTGATGTGTATAATACCGATCTGGCTGATGTGTATAATACCGATCTGGCTGATGTGTATAATACCGATCTGGCTGATGTGTATAATACCGATCTGGCTGATGTGTATAATACCGATCTGGCTGATGTGTATAATACAGCCAAGTTTAACGAAGGAATCAATGTTCTTTTCATAGCTATCGACATATTCTCGAGATATTCATGGTCAGTAGGCCTTCCTCTACAGAATCAGTCGTAACAATCCATTATAAAGGGATTGGAAAAATATTTAAAAAACGGATTGAACGCAACGTTAAAAGGGTGGTGATAACGATGCCTGCGTACTGACAAGAAGTCATATGACCCCACCGACAAATTTACTGACTGCGTATTTCTAAAACATCACAAGAACCAAAAATTATCCCTGTGATGATTTGTATCTCAGCCACGCTTTTATTGTAGCTGCTGATGTGGATATATTGAATTGACATGACCACACGGCCCCTAGCACCGGCTTCAGCGGTATTAGATACCAATATTTCAGGGCCATGATGTAATAGCCCTATCAAAGCATCTGTTGGAAAATGATTATCGATGTGACCGCCAGATAGTAAAAAAAAACGGTCCAAACGAGAGAGGATTTATTGAATGCAAGTTCGTATTGTTCTACAATAAAAGCGTGACTGAGATACAAATCACGACTGGGATCATTTCTTGTTCTTGTTATGCTTTTAATATGCCGTCAGAATATTGACTCGTGGGTTCAAATTACTTCTTGTCAATACGCTGGCGCCTTTTTCAACGACCGTTATATATTGCGCTTAAAAAGCATAATTTAACAAGGAATGTGGTAAATGATAATGTATCGGTTGTTGATATAATGCAGAACTCATTCGATCACGGTAAAGCCTCCAGATATATTGCCTTGAGTTGTCAATATGTTGGTCTTTTCCATAACCCCAGCGGCAAGTAACAGGTTCCATTATTAGATCATCGTATTTATAGGAGAAAGCTCGACTACTTGAAGAAAATGTATGGAGACGCAATCACTTCACACCATGGACACTTATTTGTCGATCTCAAACAAACTACGTCTGGAGGCCGAAGATTGAAGAAAATTGTGCACCAAGTGTTACATTGACAATTAGTAACCGAAGTATGTTGAAAAGACTGTACAAATCGGGGATGGAATATATACATGTACTCGTACAATTCCACCTTGGTTTACACAGAATAAAGATGATTAACACAATCAGAGTCGAGGTCAAATTATGAATATGGATAGAATGGGGTGATGTAATAGAAAATACTTTTTCGGATGATGAGAGTGACAATGGAGAAAGTAAATATCCTAAGGAATTTGCCCAATATATAAATACTCATATATGTACTCATGCACTCAAGACGTATTAAATATAATGTCTGGAGAGAGACTCTTATATGATTATGATATTGATAAGAGGAAACAACGGTATGTAGGACAAGGTTATGATGACGATGAATCGGGTGAAATGGCAAAGAAAGACTATATTCCAGAGATGGAAAAGAGATGAGGTCAAACGTTTTACGATGAAATAATCAGTCGTCTTGAGATGAAAAATGATGTTATATAATTTGTAAAGAATTGTCGACCATGTTTGTTCGCGTGATACCTCGAATATAACACGTATCCATTAAGTGTTGCGGAGAAATCTATTGACCGTTGTAATTTAACCCCTTAAACTTTTCATTCCCTACCTGTAAATGTTCGATGAACGTGTGAAAATTCAATCAATCCGAATCGCGTTTGCAACCGTCATTAATTAACACGTCACAGATCATCCTTAAAGAGAAGGATCTATCATAATAATTTCAATCTAATCCTCATACCAATACTTTTCATGTCCCATGATTCATCGTTACAGTGGCGATACATTTCAGTGTCCTATGAAGTGATAGCCCTGCAGGAGCGACTTTTCGTCCTTTTCTGTGTTTACACCCATATCGTGCTTAGCGACATGATTCTACCAAGCGATATATCCTAGTTTTCTAACTGGTGTGGTTGTTGTATGTCGGTCAACTCTTAAGCGTATGGAAGTATAGCTGGCGTTGATCCAATTTTGTATAAGTCTTTATCCCATATGAAATAATACGAGAGTAAGTTGTAGATACATGATTGTATACGTCTATATTGGTTTGAGGATTGGATTGAAATTATCATGATAGATCCTTCTCTTTAAGGATGATCTGTGACGCGTTAATTCATGACGGATGCATACTCGATTCTGATTGGTTAAATTTTCACTCGCTCATCGAACAGCTATAGATGTGGAGTGAAAACTTTAAGGGAGCTACAAGGGTCAATAGATTAACATGCAACAGTTAATGGATACGGGTTATATTCGAGGCATCACGGGAATATACATGGTCGACAATTCTTCACAAATAATACCTATATCATCAAACATGGTGGCCGCGTACTTGATTGGATGAGTCCTTAGACCTGAACCGCTTTTATTTCCGAATCCACAAACTGTTTGCTCCTTCCCTGACCCAGTTTGCACCTCCGTTGACAACTTTCGCTTCTCCTTTAACCATGTTTGCTCCCCGTTTACCTGTGGAGCTGCTGATCCTGATCATGTAACACAGAGGCTCATTTTTTCTCACTACTGCAGACAACTTCCAGTATCTTTTAATTGTTTTAGTCTTTTTCATCAGGCATTGCGATATACCGACTTTCTATCCCCATATTAAGCGAAATGTTATTTCCTGGGGATTATAATCGTGTCGAAAAGAGAAAATTTTCGCTAAAATAGCAGTATATATAAAAGATCCCCGAAACCATTTCCATTTGTTGTCATTCAGTGTTTGTCGAACTTCTAAGATCCATTGTTGGTATGCACGTGTAGGCAATAGTATATACTATCCATGTGTTTATTATCACATATTTCCATCGATTTCAGTTTGCAGAACGTGAAAGTACAAATGAGATTAAGTACTTTGACATCATCTCTGACGTCATCTAATACATGTCCTTGTAGAACCTTGCTCCCAGAATTATATGGATATAGGCCAACAACGGCTTTATTCTGAATCGTTCTCAAATTACTTGTATGCCGATCGCACAAAGGAAACGGGTAGAGTTATTAGATTTTCCTTCAGGAAATTCAATAATCTGTGCCTTTGCTTGCAAATATAATGAATGTAATCTCTGTAAACACAGTTGTGTTATCGATAAAACAAATTCATAAAGGTATTCGGTGAAAAAGCGCACTCTGGAATCAGCCATATATGTCCTCGTTTTATTAGCCATAACGACGTTGGAACACTCTTTTCGGCGCTGGGATAACTGTTGGATGTATATTGGCTGTATTTGTTCACCAGCTTATTATCGTCTTTCTCACTGGGAAACTATTGCATTAACGATAGATCAGACAAAATGGGTTTACATTACAGTCAACAACATTAATGGCAAAATATACTATCTGTACAGGCAAATTGACCGTTTATATGACGCAGGCTTAGTTTGAGTGTCCTCTAACCCGCGTAATATTTATCAGAAATTGTTCGTCGTGATGATGGGTTAGAAGGAATTCTGTCTAATACATATAAAAGCACACACACATAACTACGACAGTAGATTACCTTCGTTCTCGAATGAAGGGGAGTAGAGGGACGGATGTGGTTGAGTCGCTGATACAAGATCATGATGGAAGCTGTATGTCTCCAATCGCAGCTTCGTATCATCAGGTTCTGTTTCGATGCGTCGGCCTCGTAAACGGTAGGTACTGGGTTCAATCCCAGGCCGGGTCGTAACAAAGACTTGAAAAATGGAACTTGTTGCTCTCTCGCTTACGCTCAGCATTAAGAAGGTAGAACAAGGACTGGTTCGCTCGGTGTCAGTATGTGACTGAGTGAGGTGTCATGTCTGCCTACGGCGTGATATTTCAGTGGGACAACACTATAAAATGGCAGCATTAGATCTGCTCTGTTACAAGTAGGTAAGTAGTATACAAAGGCTAAATTGAGTCATATTGACCTCAGAAATTTGCATAATTGAGGAGGAAATGAGGAGGTGACAGCCAATCAGAAGCGAGTAAAATTTGACCTCAGAAATTTGCATATGACGTCACAGGGGTCACTGAGTGCAAGTGTGGGAGGTGGTGGTGGGTTCAAAATGGCGGCCTGTGGGTGGTGGTGGTGGTGGTGGGTTTAAAATGGCGGGTTGTGGGTGGTGGTGGTGGTGGTGGGTTTAAAATGGCGGCTTGTGGGTGGTGGTGGTGGTGGTGGGTTTAAAATGGCGGGTTGTGGGTGGTGGTGGTGGTGGTGGGTTTAAAATGGCGGCGCAAGGGAGCAAACGAGGCGGTGGGGAGGTCACGGGGAGAAAAAACCCTCACATTACCCTCAAAAACCCTCTAAGCCATATAATAATAATAAACATAATCTATAGGTGTTGTACCATGTTAATAGCATCAGTCTAGCATCTGTACCACCCTAGGGTCGAGCGTTTATTGTCCCGTGTATCTCCGCAGAAAATCAACAAACAAAATGGCGGCTCCAGGATGGTGTGGGGACGCCCTTTCCACATCACGACGTCGATCATAGCGCCATCTGCACACACTGACGCAAGGGAGACAACTCGTGTGGCCCAAGGGTATGGAAATAGCCGTGTTGGAGCTAGGGGAGTTACTACTGGTCCAGTGGGGTCGAGTGATGTATCAATGTGAAGCCTATGTGAGGGGGCATCTGACGGGCTGGGTGTGGGGTTGAACTAGCGTCATTCTGCGCATGCGCGGTGGCCCAAGGGTATGGAAATAGCCGTTTTGGAGTCTAGGGGAGTTACTACTGTTCCGATGGGGTCGAGTGAGGTATCAAAGTAAAGCTTATGTGAAGGGGCATCTGACTGGACTAGGGGCTCGTGCGTTGTCACCATTCTGCGCATGCGCGGTGGCCCAAGGGTATGAAAATAGCCGTGTTGGGAGCTAGCGAAGCCAATAATGGTCCAATGGGGTCGTATGAGGTATCCAAGTGAAGCTTAGGTGAAGGGGCATCTGACTGGACTAGCGGCTTGGGCGTTGTCACCATTCTGCGCATGCGCGGTGGCCCAAGGGTATGGAAATAGACGTTTCGGGATCTAGGGGAGTGACTCATGGTCCAATGGGGTCATATGAGGTATCCAAGTGAAGCCTCGGTGAAGGGGCATCTGACTGGACTAGCGGGTTGAAATAGCGGCCTTCTGCGCATGCGCGGTGGCCCAAGGGTATGGAAATAGCCGTTTTGAGAGCTAGGGGAGCTACTAATGGTCCAATGGGGTCGAGTGAGGTATCAAAGTGAAGCTTAGGTGAAGGAGCATCTGACTGGACTAGCGGCTTGGGCGTTGTCACCATTCTGCGCATGCGCGGTGGCCCAAGGGTATGGAAATAGACGTTTTGAGAACTAGGGGAGTTACTCATGATCCATTGGGGTCGAGTGAGGTATCAAAGTGAAGCATTCGTGAAGGGGCATCTGACTGGACTAGCGGCTTGGGCGTTGTCACCATTCTGCGCATGCGCGGTGGCCCAAGGGTATGAACATAGACGTTTTGGGCTCGAGCGGGTTTTCTCATGGGCCGATGGGATCGAGTGAGGTATCCATGTGAAGCCTAGGTGAGGGGGTTACACTAGGGTGTCGTATCCATTCTGCTGCGCAGGTCACGTGGGGGTTGTGACGTCACTTCCGGTTTTCACTAAAACTACCTCCAAACCCAGAAGAGTTCCAACGTTCAACCCTCCGGGGTGTTTTCCTGCCCCCGTCCCGGCGCCCCGCAGCGCGCGCGGGTTCTCCGGAAGTGCGCGTCATCCCCGGCAGTGCCCGCGCGCGCGGGTCGAAAGGTCAAAGGTCACCTCCAGGTCAAACGGTCCAATGTCCAATGAGACAAGTTCAGCAATGTTCATACAGTTTATTATCCCCAATGTTACATCATACCCAGGCTGGGGGAGCCGCCCTGGGTATGTTTAGTATGTTCACAGCAAAACAAAATTGAAATATCAAACACCATGTTTTAACGCACCGTCACATTTAATGTTTACTGAGCTCAAGTCAATGATCAGCATGTAGACATGTACGGCATGTTATGGTATTCATCAGTACACGAGTGACGCATTCAACCGATGGCGGTGGTGAATCACCTTGGTAAGGAAAAACGTAACATTGGTCACCCTCTTCACTGTCCACTTGGTGTTGGGTCGTTGTTGTTGGGCCCATCCCAAGACATCCAATTGTTCCACTTGGTCCAGCATCATCTCTAGTGACCTCCGGTCATTGATGGTAAACGGTTGGTCGTACACTGGGTGGAGGGCACTGGAATAGAAATAGCGCAATTCACCCGTCATCTTATGGCA
>JAVTVY010011981.1:0-53401 GCA_036873755.1 Hanleya hanleyi
AGCTCGCAAAGCCTAACAGGCCATAAATGTAACTTTTTAACCAAATGGAGGTTCAACCTCCAGCGGCACAGGGACATACATACTGAAGCATCGCAAGTAGTAGTATAAACCCCGAAAAGGTAACATTTTTCGGGCACCGGGAAATTTCGCCATCTGTTGGTCCATGTTAAATCGCAATCGGGAACCCTCAAATTACGGTAAGGGAGGTAACTCTTGATGCCCGTGATGATTTTTGACATATTCCTGGTTATCTCCCCTGATTCGCACATTTGCATCTATACGGGGAATGCCAAGCTCTACCAGGCATCCATTACGTTCTGCTTCGCGCCTCTCCATGTAGCGCTGTAAGGGTCTCACGGACTTTACCGGAGTTGACCCAAGATCATCTGTTGCCACAGTAAACGAATTGGGCGAATTAATATCAGCCGCGATTCACCGATATATATTTCCGCAACATATATAGTTCTGAGGTTATGTGTCAAAAAGCTGCCTTCAAACTGTGACACTGTCGTTTCGTAACACACTGAATATCCGTTAAGTATATTCCAAGATAAATATACGGTTTACGAGACAGAACAGTTCTTGGTTTCTGCAGGAATCCTGCAAAAGATGGCGAGACCCCTAGAGGGGTAAATGCAGCGTAGCGCAAAGCACCCTGGGAGAGGATGGGGGAATGCCTGTATGGAAATACGGGCCTATATTCCTCCGCGGTAATGCGGTCTGGCGGTGATGCGGTCGCGGAAAAAGCTTCCGCGGAGAAAAAGTAGTCCCCAGACTTCAAATACGCTCCATGGTCCGATTGGGTCGTATGAGGTATCAATGTGAAGCATCCGTGAAGGGGCATCTGATGGGCTGGATGCGGGGTTGAAATAGCGTCATTCTGCGCATGCGCGGTGGACCAAGGGTATGGAAATAGACGTTTTTGAGTCTAGGGGAGCCACTAATGGTCCAATTGGGTCATATGAGGTATCAATGTGAAGCCTATATGTGAGGGGGCATCCGACGGGTGGGTGTGGGGTTGGAATATCGGCATTCTGCGCATGCGCAGTAGACCAAGTGTATGGAAATAGACCTTTTGGGGTCGACATGGGCCACTAATGGTCTGATTGAGTCGAGTGAGGTATCAATGTGATGCATACGTGAGGGCGCATCCCCCTGGGTGGATGGGTGTTAGGAATATCGTCATTCTGCGCATGCGCAGGCAGGCCGTAGTATGGAAATAGACATTTTGATGCGCATGCGCAGACAGGGAATTGTGGGAAAAGGGTATGGAGATAGACGTTTTGGGATCTAGGTAAGCCCCTCTTGGGCCGATGGGATCGAGTGAGGTATCAATGTGAAGCATACGTGAGGGGGCATCCACCTGAACTAGTGTCTCGGTCGTTGTCAACATTCTGCGCATGCGCAGACAGGGAATTGTGGGAAAAGGGTATGGAAATAGACGTTTTGGAGTCTAGGTAAGCCCCTAGTGAGCCGATGGGGTTGAGTGAGGTATCGTTGTGAAGCATTCGTGAAGGAGCATCCGCCTGGACAAGTGTGTCGTTCGTGTTCAACAGTCTGCGCATGCGCAGACAGGGAATTTTGGGAAAAGTGCATTGGAAGGAACGTTTTGGGGTCTAGGTGGGCCACTAATGGTCTGATTGAGTCGAATGAGGTATCAATGTGATGCATACGGGGGGGCACCTCCGCCTGGGTGTATGGGTGTTAGGAATATCGTCATTCTGCGCATGCGCAGGCAGGCCGTAGTATAGAAATAAACATTTTGAGGCCGATATGGACCACTAATGGTCCGAATGTGTCTAGGGAAGTGTTATTTTGTAGCGCTCGGGGTGTAGACCACGACTTGAAGGGATGTCCACGTCACCTGTGACGTCACTGGTGACGTCATCAGTGAGAGTAGTAGCGAAAGCGGGAGTTCGGAGGTGTGATGGAGAGCATTTGCAGTAGATAACGGCCTATTTTCCCATCCAACTACCTGGTGAAGTTACCTGTGAGTGTGAGTGTATGCGCGCGTGTGTGTGAGTGAGTGAGTGAATGAATGAGTGGGTGAGTGAGTGAGTGAGTGATTGAAGCGAAGCGTGCACAACGCCCGTGAGGCGTCCCCGACGCCCGTCTTAACGCATGGACGCACTAACGACGGTGAGTGAGTGAGTGAGTGGGATCCTACTGGACTAATGTAACGTCCGTTTTCATCATTTTGCGCATGCGCAGTATGGCCGACGTATAGAAAGCAGGCATTTTGGGGATTCGTGGAGGTTTGTTGAGTGGTTGACCATCCCTGGTCAAATGAATCGTGTGGGGTATCAGTGTGAAGCTCTCGTAGGAAAAGTGGAAATTGCCCCTCATTTGTCTGGCGCTCACTTCCGGTTGTGTGGGGCGCTGCCCTCAGCCAATCAGAAGCGAGTATTTTGTCCCGGTGCATTGTGGGACATATCCAAGATGGCGGCGTCTGCCTCCTGGTTCAAGATGGCGAAAACTGACCATTTTGTCGGAATGTGGTCATCTGGTGTCGAAAACTGGACCTTGTATGGGTCCCACCTAATTTGGTGTAGAGATGGACCACTATTGGTCCGAATGCGTCCTGTGGGGTGTCATCTTGTAGTTCTCGGAGTGCAGACCACGATTTGAAGGATGTTCACGTCATCTGTGATGTCATTGGTGACGTCATCAGTAGGAGTAGTAGCCAAAGTAGACATTTTGGAGCAGTGAAAGAAGGTATTTGGTGTAGGGATGGACAACCTTTGGTTCAATTGTGTCGAGGGAAGTGTCATCTTGCAGTTCTCGGGGTGTAGACGCCATTTGGGGGATGTCCACAGCATCTGTGACGCCATCGGTGACGTCATCAGTACGAGTAGTAGCGAAAGAAAATGTTTTATAATTAGCTCCGTGTCAATTTTTTCCCACGATTTGGACTGATGAGGGACACATGTTCATTCCCATATTTACAGACACTACCACCACCACCACCACACACCGCCACCACCGCACACCACCACCACCACCACCACCAACGCCACCACCGGGCGTTGACGGGCGTCAACGCCCGGTGGCGGTGGTGGTAGCTCCCGTGTGGCAGAGCTCTTGGATCGGAGCTCTTGGAGCTCAAAGCTTGTGGAGCTCAGAGCTCGGAAATGACGTCATCGCATGCATGCCTGTGTACCTGTGCGGTACCCGCACCCTGGTGTACCCTATTCCCTACGGACTATAGGGTACAGGGTGCACCACAGGTACGCGCGCATGCATGGGATGACGTCATTTCCGAGCTCTGAGCTCCACAAGCTTTGAGCTCCAAGAGCTTCGATCCAAGAGCTCTGCCACACGGGAGCTACCACCACCACCACCGGGCGTTGACGCCCGTCAACGCCCGATGGTGGCGTTGTTGTTGGTGGTGGTGGTGATGGTGTACGGTGGTGGTGGTGTGTGGTGATGGTGGTGGTGGTAGTGTCTGTAAATATAGGAATGAACATGTGTTCCTCATCAGTCCAAATCGTGGGGAAAAATTGGCACTGAGCCAATTATAAAACATTTTCTTTCGCTACTACTCGTACTGATGACGTCACCGATGACGTCACAGATGCTGTGGACATCCCCCAAATGGCGTCTACACCCCGAGAACTGCAAGATGACACTTCCCTCGACACATTCGAATCAAGGGTTGTCCATCCCTACACCGAATACCTTCTTTCACTGCTCCAAAATGCCCACTTTGGCTACTACTCCTACTGATGACGTCTCCAATGACATCACATATGACGTGAACATCCTTCAAATCGTGGTCTGCACTCCGAGAACTACAAGATGACACCCCACAGGACGCATTCGGACCAATAGTGGTCCATCTCTACACCAAATTAGGCGGGACCAATACAAGGTCCAGTTTTCGACACCAGATGACCACATTCCGACAAAATGGTCAGTTTTCGACACCGGACGTGCCGCCATCTTGAACCAGAAAGCAGACGCCGCCATCTTGGATATGTCCCATAATGCACCGGGTCAAAATACTCGCTTTTGATTGGCTGAGGGCAGCGCCCCACACAACCGGAAGTGAGCGCCCCACAAATGAGGGGCAATTTCCACGTTTCCTACGAGAGCTTCACACTGATACCCCACACGGTCCATTTGACCAGGGATGGTCAACCACTCAACAAACCTCCACGAATCCCCAAAATGCCTGCTTTATATACGACGGCCATACTGCGCATGCGCAAAATAATGAAAACGGACGTTACATTAGTCCAGTAGGATTCCACTCACCCAGTCACTCACTCAACGTCGTTAGTGCGTCCATGCGTTAAGACGGGCGTTGGGGACGCCTCACGGGCGTTGTGCACGCTTCACTCACTCACTCACTCACTCACACTCACTCACTCGCCCGTCAAAGCCCGGTGGTGGCGTCGGAGCTCCGAAACTCCTGGAACTCGAAGCTCCGGAGCTCTTGGAACTCGGAGCTCCGGAGCTCTTGGCGCTCCGAAATTGGGATAGGGTTGATAGGTGTTTTCCCCTATTTTAGGGGTAAAGTCCGCGTTCCGCTTTTTATATTTTCGGGGCAAAATCCTAATTTTACATGCACCCACCCCATTGACTTGAGAGGCAGGTCCCAGTAAGCCCGGGGACCGATATTAGCCCTTTTGGCTAGGGTTGATAGGTGTTTTCCACTATTTTAGGGGTAAAGTCCGTGTTCCGCTTTTATATTTTCGGGAAAAAATCCTAATTTTACATGCACCCACCCATGACTGGATGCTCCTTCAGGACTGCTTTACATTGATATCTCACTCAACTCCATCGGACCACTAGGGACCCACCTAGACCCTAAACCGTCTATTTCCATAGACTTTGTCTACTGCGCATGCGCAGAATGACGTCAGTTCCACGTCATACTAGCCCAGGCGGATGCCCCCTCACGTATCCTTTACAACGATACCTCACTCGACCCCATCAGACGACCAGGAGCCCAAATAGATCCCAAAATGTCCATTCCAATGCCCTTTTCCCACAATTCCCTGTCTGCGCATGCGCAGAATGTTGACAACGGCCGAGACACTAGTCCAGGTGGATACTCCTTTACGAATGCTTCACATTGATACCTCATACGACTCCATAGGACCAATAGTGGCCCACCCAGCCCCCAAAACGTCTATTTCCATACCCTTTTCCCACAATTCCCTGTTTGCGCATGCGCAGACTGTTGACAACGGCCGAGACACTAGCCCAGACGGATGCCCCCTCACATAGGCTTCACATTGATACCTCATACGACTCCATAGGGCCAATAGTGGCCCACCTCGACCCTTTGCCTACTGCGCATGCGCAGAATGACGCCAGTTCCACGTCAAACTAGTACAGGCCGATGCCCCCTCACGTATCCTTCACAACGATACCTCACCCGACTCCATAGGACCACTAGGGGCCCAAATAGACCCGAAAACGTCTACTTCCATGCCCTTTTCCTACAATTCCCTGTCTGCGCATGCGCAGAATGGTGACAACGGCCGAGACACTAGTCCAGGTGGATGCTCCTTTACGAATGCTTTACATGGATACCTCATACGACTCCATATGGCCACTAGTGGCCCACCCAGACCCCAAAACGTCTATTTCCATACCCTTTTCCCACAATTCCCTGTCTGCGCATGCGCACAATGGTGACAACGCCCGAGCCACTAGTGCAGTCAGATGCCCCCTCACCTATGCTTCACATTGATACCTCATACGACTCCATCGGCCCATTAGGGGCTCCCCTCGATCCCAAAACGTCTATTTCCATACCCTTTTCCCACAATTCCGTGTCTGCGCATGCGCAGAATGGTGACAACGCCCGAGCCACTAGTGCAGTCAGATGCCCCCTCACCTATGCTTCACATTGATACCTCATACAACTCCAACTGCCTATGTGAGGGGGCATCTGATGGGCTGGGTGTGACGTGGAACTGACGTCATTCTGCGCATGCGCGGTGGACAAAGGGTATGGAAATAGACGTTTTAGGATCGAGGGGAGCCACTAATGGTCCGATGGAGTTGTATGAGGTATCAATGTGAAGCATAGGTGAGGGGGCATCTGACTGCACTAGTGGCTCGGGCGTTGTCACCATTCTGCGCATGCGCAGACAGGGAGTTGTGGGAAAAGGGTATGGAAATAGACGTTTTGGGATCGAGGGGAGCCCCTAATGGGCCGATGGAGTCGTATGAGGTATCAATGTGAAGCATAGGTGAGGGGGCATCTGACTGCACTAGTGGCTCGGGCGTTGTCACCATTGTGCGCATGCGCAGACAGGGAATTGTGGGAAAAGGGTATGGAAATAGACGTTTTGGGGTCTGGGTGGGCCACTAGTGGCCATATGGAGTCGTATGAGGTATCCATGTAAAGCATTCGTAAAGGAGCATCCACCTGGACTAGTGTCTCGGCCGTTGTCACCATTCTGCGCATGCGCAGACAGGGAATTGTAGGAAAAGGGCATGGAAGTAGACGTTTTCGGGTCTATTTGGGCCCCTAGTGGTCCTATGGAGTCGGGTGAGGTATCGTTGTGAAGGATACGTGAGGGGGCATCGGCCTGTACTAGTTTGACGTGGAACTGGCGTCATTCTGCGCATGCGCAGTAGGCAAAGGGTATGGAAATAGACGCTTTGGGATCGAGGTGGGCCACTATTGGTCCTATGGAGTCGTTTGAGGTATCAATGTGAAGCCTATGTGAGGGGGCATCCGTCTGGGCTAGTGTCTCGGCCGTTGTCAACAGTCTGCGCATGCGCAAACAGGGAATTGTGGGAAAAGGGTATGGAAATAGACGTTTTGGGGGCTGGGTGGGCCACTATTGGTCCTATGGAGTCGTATGAGGTATCAATGTGAAGCATTCGTAAAGGAGTATCCACCTGGACTAGCAGAATGACGTCAGTTCCACGTCACACCCAGCCCATCAGATGCCCCCTCACATAGGCATCACATTGATACCTCACTCGACCCAATCGGACCATTAGTGGTGCACCTCGGTCCCAAAACGTCTATTTCCATACCCTTGGTCTACCGCGCATGCGCAGAATGACACTATTCCAACCCCACACCCAGCCCATCAGATGCCCCCTCACAAAGGCTTCATATTGATACCTCATACGACCCGATCGGATCATCCATACCCCATACAGGCATTTCCCTGTATAGCTTTAATATGCAAATGTTCGAATCAGGGAAGATAACCCGGCATTTGCCAAAAATCACAAAAGTACATCAAGAGTTACCTCCCTTTTGCGGGGAGCTCTCTTGAGCTGGTGGCGCCCCCTGTCGGAATCAAGAGTTACCTCCCCCGGCAAAAGGTTACCTTTTTCAGTAGACACTACTACTATTGACTTGCTAGTGTGTGAGCGACGTGAGAGATTTACTCATCGGTTTGCTACTGTGTGAGAGAATTATTATAGCACTCCAGGCCACAGGCATTTGATAAGGGTCAGTATAAGATGGGTATCTCAGTAATATCCTAATTATCCGTGGTAGTTGTGTATCTACATATATGGACCCCACCAACTAAGGTCGCAGACAAGGTACCGCACTGTCCATTACAACCCGAATTTAGATAGAAATTTCCAAGGGAAAAGTCACAGTTCATACTTTGCACATACCTTTTATCAATAATTGATGTTTGTTGAACATACCTGCTGCATTGATTTTAATTATTTACTGCAACAAAAAGATGTATTTCATGTAACTCGACAAATATGGTTGAAACAATTTTCTTAACAACGTTAACCGAACATGAGGAGATACACGGCATTTGATAGGCCAATATCGCTGTCTCTGTAGAAGTCAACATTTCCGCATTCCATGGAATTTGTGATGACCGTAGCAACCAGTGCATTGACCAATCAAACGACTCGTACTTGTTACGTTTCGGAAAACGTTGTTAAGAGAATTTCAAACAAGATGGCGAGTGATTTACCTTCACTCCGTGTTAGAAGAATGGGATATATATAACATTATGACAATAGTGAATATATAAAGTTTTATTTGTTACTACACCGACACAAAGGTCAATTGTGATTCATTTATCAATGAATAACTAACTGTGGGCCAGAGATCATCCATCCATACTGACTTCATGTTACTAGTATATGGGGTATATATATGAGAAGGGCGAGTACACTACACATGACATACATATCATTTTAATCATTACAAAGACAAATTGGTGACTGATGACAACCCATCCATTACTGACCCTTATCAAATGCCTGTGCTCCAGGCATAGTACTTCCATCTTACATACATATATTCTCTGTTCATTGTTACTGTTTACAATTTATTAACCCTATCTCGGCTTGGCTTTTTGGGACCTGGCCTAGCCTGCGCCCCCCTCCCCTAATTATTTTTCGTACCCCTTGAGCCAGGGGGATGAAACTTACCACACTATACCCTTGGGTCAAGCTTTACCAGAAAATGCAAAAAAATCCAAGATGGCCGCCTTGATGACGTCACAGTGACGTAATTTTCAAAAACGGCATTTTTTGGTCGATTTTTCGGTCGGATTTTCCGAATTTTTTGTTTATGCAATTTTTCCGCAAAAACTGCATGGTAAATTAGAAAATATTAATGTGATGTGAAATAAAATAGTTTTCGCCCACTTTTCATCGCGGAAAAGCAGAAATTTTGAAGAAATATGACAAAAAAACATCACTTTTCTGGTACCCCACGTGAGCGCCATTGAATTTACCCATGATCCTCTGCTCGGGGGGTTATGCAAGTAGACTCCAAATGACCCCAATATGATAAACTATAAAGTCAAGGAGTTTCAGCTCTCCCTTTTTTGTCGTTCCAGAGATAGCGCAGAAAGTTTGGTGGGGGGGGGGCATTTCGCCCACCCAGGCCAGATAGGGTTAAATATTTATTCTGAGGAAAATAAATGCAATCAACTCAAACCTGGTTTTGTGTTTCAATTACCCTCCATCCCTTATAAGTAAGCTTATATAAAACTGATCTTTGGTCTTATTTTGTTGGCAGTAACTCTTTCGCGGCGGGTTTGCGGTGGTCACGCATGGTTATATCATCTGATTTGAACATCTCTGCCCGAAAGGTGCCCAAATATGCTCCAATCACTTCAATGTTAAAATTACATCTTCGGGAATGTCCGGTCATTCGGCGTACAGCGATGACGTCACATGTGATCTATAAATATAACCGCGATTTTACCAACAATATTCATTTTCCCACAGATTAGTTTTAGATGAACTACATTATATCACAATGACTTCTATTATCGGTGTAACATGCATCCTAGTTTTTCTAGCAAAACCATCGTACAATGTCCCGGCGTAAAGCGATGACGTCATTTTCTATAAATAGAACAGGGTTATCCCAGCAAAAACCCTGTACAATGTGCCAGCGTACAGCAATGGCCTAATAAAAAATAGGAGCATATTTTACACCCCCAGCAGTCTTATTGTCATAGAGTTTTAAAAAATGCGAAGGGGTTATAAAAATGGGGTTCAGACAGAGCACAGGGCTAAGTAGCACTGTTTCGTCAGAGATTTTTTTGAAAATTGAAAATTTAATTTTTTTAAATTTAAAAATTTTCATTTTTTTAAAAATTTTTTTTTTTTTTTTTTTAACATCTTGGAAACACTAAATTATTATATAGCTTACTATAATACATGGTCATATTTCATAGGCATACATAGGCCCTCATTTTCGAGGCCATGTTGTTCACCTGGTCTATTGTATAGGTATATACTATATAGTGTAATTTTCCATGCTTGGCAAACACGGGCTCGCGCTTTGAAATATGACCATGTATGAGTATTATAGTAAGCTACTTAGCCCTGTGAGACAGAGAGGACAAGGAGACCATTTTATTCTTTTTTGTTCGCTGGAAGAGGGTGCCCATTCAAAATACAGTGTACATGATTTGAACGTCCTTTGTGTTAGATCGATGTTTTATTACGAAAACAGCTTGTTCCCTTCACATGAACATCCCGTAACAGTGTCATGGACTATAAATGCGGGTCCAAAAAACAAAAAAACAATGACACCGGCGCCAATCGCCCGGATGACGACAGCCAGCTGATCGTAGCGCCATCTACCTATAAATGAGGTGCATGAAATTTTCGGACGTGAAACATACCGGCATACTCACTAAAAATATGGAATCACGGACATTTACATGAAAACATCTTACTTGTGGAGTACAAAATTATGTGTGATAAATTTGTCGACCGTTCGCATTTTTTACCACTTTTTAGCGTGTGCCAGTGACGTCATATTACTAGCGTAACGATGTATCCGCTAAACGAAAGATATAGTAACAACGCGTGATGTATCTGATAAATGACTTACATGGCTCGGTCCCATTATACGGATTTTATAGTACAAAAAATATACACTGAATTTACGAGAAAACCCCCCCCTGAAACGACCAAATCGGGGAGTAGTATAGAGAGATAGCATTATCGTGTAAACAGAAGCGTGTTTGGACTATATTTGCTCATAATGGGCCGTTATTGTACCGTGTGGGGTAGACTAATGTGACGTCATCAGTAGTAGAAAAATCGTATTTTAAGTCCAGTTGCCCCCTTAGTAGTAGAGAACGCAGAGACCTAATACATTTTCCATATGGCCTTTGCGAAGAGTTCAACAGTAACGCCTTAACGCCCTAGCATAACGCATCATTTTAACCCCTTATCGTAACACCTAAACCCCATAGCACGCCTAAACGCCCTATCGCCACGCCTTAAAACATTGTCAACCATCCAATCACACGCATATGTTTTGACCATTGTCCCCTGACCCTTGATGAAAGCGACGTCATCACTGTAAGTGACGCCATCAGGTGTGCCCTCACCTGATGGTGCCGTTACCATGGTGCACCCTAGGGCACGAATATTCAAATCAGGGGAGACAACTGAAGAATGGGCCAAAAGAGTTATCTCTCCGCTCAACTGGAATACGCTTTATTGTATGGAGAGTAACGCCCGCCAACGCCTAGCATAACGTTTCAACGCCCTGGTGAAATACCTCAGAAGCTCTGATGAGTCTAGATATCCCACTAATTCATCGAAATGCAGTGACGGCCGTCAACGCATTAACGCCCGTCTCAACGCATTAGCGCCGTATCTGAACGCCTTAGCGCCCTATCTCAACGCCTTGACGCATTGTATTAACGCCTTATCGCATTGTCAACCGTCCAATCACACGCACGTCTTTTGACCATTGACTCCTGACCCTCAGTGAAAGTGTCGTCATCACAGGAAGTGACGTCATCACCGGAATCTTGAATAGTAAACATACATAACTCTGTTCCCCCAGCTTGCGTATAATGTGATGTAGGAGATAATAAAAAATATGAAAACTTTTAACTGCATAATGGCGTTAAAACATTAATGGAATAGATATAGAAGACGTTAAGGCGTCACTGCGTTAAGACGGTCGTTCAGCAACACCATCAACACCACCGCCATACACCACCACTACCACACACCAGACACACACACCACCACAAACAACCAGACACACAGACATCTCGCCAAATATTCAAAATTTAAAAAATTTAAATGAAAACAATAGCCTCCATTTTTCAATTGAAATTTCGTGAAAACTGTTTAGCATATTTCAAATTTGATGGTATACCTTGATCAAAGACAACTAGAACTAGTTAACGGCGTCTCAGTTTTTATAAGTTCGGCTAAGTTCTTGAATTATTCAAATTTTAATGTAGAAAATTATAAGATAATCAAATTTTGTCAATTAATTTAAGTTAAAATGCTATAAAAATAGAACTAGGCATAAATTATGAAGTGAGACGCCATTTACTAGTTCTAGGTGTCTTTGATCAAGGTATACCATCAAATTTGAAATATGTTAAACAGTTTTCACGAAATTTCAATTGAAAAATGGAGGATATTGCATTAAATTGTAAATATTTTGTACACAGTATGAGTAAATTATATAAGTGAATTCCTCAGAACATACACTTTCATAAAATATATACATTATTATTGTTACGTTGAATATTTATTGCTATAGAAGACAAATTATCAAGGGGTGAACATAACTGCCTCAGGGGGCTACGTATCCTTAAGGTGTTATATATAGGTCATTTAGGCGTTGGGGCGGACGTTAATGCTTTGAGATGAGCACTACGGTGTTAAAATAGGGCTTTAAGGCGTTAAGATAGGGCGGTAAGGCGTTGAAACGACCCTAAGACATAATGACGGGCGTTGACGGGCTTCACTGCATTTCGATGAAGTAGTGTCAATCCCATGGGATATCTAGACCCATCAGAGCTTCTGAGCAATTTCACCAAAGTGTTGAAGCATTATGCTAGGCGTTGGTGGGCGTTACTGTCCATAAATGCAAGCATATCCCAAAGACGTGCACAGTCGACCGATGAGATAACTCGTTTGTCCCATTCTTCAGTTGTATCCCCTGATTTTAACATTTCTGCCCTGGAGTGCCCCAGGGTACCGGTGGCATCATCAGGTGAAGGCACATGCGTGCGATGACGCCACTGCCGGTGATGACGTGACTTCCAGTGATGACGTCACTTTCATTAAGGATCAGGGGCCAATGGTCAAACCACGTGCTACTGATTGAACGGTTGACAATGCGTTAAGTTATACTGGGTAAGGCGTTAATATAGGACGTTAAGGCGTTGTAAATCTCTCTACAAAGGTCATAGGGCAAATATACTGGGTTTCGGCTTTCTCTACTACTAAGGGGGCACCTGGACTTAAAATACGCTTTCTCTACTGCTCACATTAGTCCACTCCACGCGGTCCAATAGCGGCGCACCAGGAGAACCTATAGTCCAAACACGCCCCTGCTTACACGATAATGCTACTATCTTTCTACTCCCAGATTTTGTTCGTACATTTTTTTTTCCTGAATTCAGTGTGTATTGTTTGTACTATAAAATCCGTATAATGATACCGAGCCATGTAAGCCATTTAGCAGGTACAGCACGCGCTAGTATCATGACTTTCGTTTAGCGGGCACATTGTTACGCTAGTATAATGACGTCACTGGCACACGCTGAAAATGCAAGCGGTCGATAAATTTAACAGTCCATGTTTTCAGATTTTTAGCGAGTATGCCGGTATGTTTCAAATCCAAGAATTTCATGCACACCATTTGTAGTTAGATGGCCCTACAATCAACTCGTCTTTGTTATCCGGGCGATTGGTGCCGGTGTCATTGTTTTTTTTATTGTTGGGACCCGGAATCCATATTCCCTGTCACTTTTACAGGATGTTCACGTGGAGGAATCGAGCTGTTTCCGAAGTCTATTTAATAAAACATCGACATAGTGAGGAACACAAAGGACGTTCAAATCATGTATACTGTATTTTGAATGGACGCCCTCTCCCAGCGAACTAAAACAATAAAATAAAGTCTTTTTTTAGATTGAGACCTCCCAGGGTATAAACCCCTCTCCATTTTTTAAAACTATATAACAATGAGACTGCTAGGGGTGTAAATATGCCCCTATTTTTTAATAGGCCATCGCTCTATAACACATTGTACAGGGTTTTGCTGGAGAAAAAAATCGTGTTCTATTTATAGATCATGATTTCATCGCTCAACGCCGGCACATTGTACTGGGGTTTCGCTGGAAAAAATCCAAGTTGTGTTTATAGTATCATGATATTAAACTTATCGCTCTACGCCGGATGACTGGACATTCGGGCTCGGACCACTATTAAATTTACATTGACGGCCATGTTAACGAAACTGCACCTGGCTGATTTATTAATTATTTTTGGACTTCCATCTCCTGGCAGTTTGTAGTTCCATTCAAGTCCTGCATCGCCATCTACTTCTTGGCGGGGGTCGCCCATCAAAATTTCGAGCCAGAGCGTCCTGTTGGCAAGCACTGTACTTCCGGCGAATAACTTACCTCCAAAAAGCAGAGTCTACGCACCTGCATATAGTGCCTCAGACTGGCATGAATTATGCAGTGAATTCAAAATAAAAGTCACAACTCAAAAGGGCACTTGTCATGCTTAATGTTGGCCATGCAAGCCCTTGTCTCATTATCAAAAGGAAGCTGGGAAAAAAATCAGCACAAAAACTTGTCCTCTATGGCAGAGGTTATTTAGAGGGGGGTTAACGGCTAGGGACTTTTTTTTAGTGGTCCGAGCCCATTCCCGAAGATGCCATTTTAACATCGAAGTGATTGAAGCGTATCTGCTGGCACCTTTCGGGCAGAAATGTTCAAATCAGAGGAGATAACCATGCGTGACCGCTACAAAGCCGCTGCGAAAGAGTTATCGCCGCCAAAATGAGATCAAAGATCAGTTTTAAATATTTCTGTCGAATTTTCGATTCACGCGGTAATCGGAGTGGGAATTCTCAGGTAATTTGTCTTCTTTGTTAGAATTGAATCAAATTCTAAACTTACCGTGTAATCGAGTTTATAGTTTGATTTATATAATTTTATTCGTAGAGCGTTTTCAAATCTGAGATTCAGGTTTTAACAATTTTTGTACATCTCCAGCTATTCTCTTCAGCATTTATCTGCGTTCGATCGCCCCCAAATACTCCGTCTAATATTAAAATGGTGGGATGACTGTTAAAAATACTGAGAAACATCGGTACGGATTCAAGTTCGCCGGGGGTGTCGACGAATCGGCACATTTCACAGTTTTCAAAGTTAAAAGGAAGCAATTTACCAGCTGAGTCAACCATGTATCTGTAGATATCTGTAATATATTAATTTTGTGTGTTTTCATTATCAGGATAAAAGGTTTATTGATAAAGGAAAGTAGGCTTATGGCGACGGAATTCTGGAATGTAGTGCTTGAAGGACAATTTCAAAACTAACAAGATCCCAAGGGGCTTCAATATACGCCCGTATATCTGGAATTACATTGGTCCAAATTTCAAGGATGTTTAATAGCCTTGATTCCAATTGGTAGCTAGCAATCCAGAGAAAGGTCTACAATTTTGTGCTTCTGAGAATGTAACATATATCACATGTTATATTGAATGATAAACTAAAATGAGCTTAACTCTTAGGTAACTAGCTGACCTTGAAGCAAGAGCTGAGAGCTCAAATATCCCACACTGAAATCGACAATAGTCAAAATACAAGAAAATAGTAGTTTTCCTGCAAATGGATTCCTTTCAGACGAGAGAATTGTTCATGAAGGAAGAAGAAACTGATGAAGTAAACCGTTGTTCTTAATAAACAGGTGTGAAGTTCATAAAGGACCCCTCTTCCCGTTGAATTAGTAAATGTATGGTTTTTATTTCACAACAGTTTAACTAAATGTAGCGGCTTCAAACATGGGAGACAACTCCACAGGACAATACCATATACATGCAGGGGAAAGATCTTTAAATATTCAAACCTAGCACATATATTCAGCTAAACTTGATTCACTTTTTGGGGACTGTGACCCTGACCTCTGACAAATTTTTCTCAAATGTATGGCTCCTCTTTGCCATGCGAGAAAGGTATAATCAAAGTTTGGTACCAATCCAAACATTGAAACTAGAGATATCGCATGGACAACAAATGTTAATGGATGAATGGACAGAACGCAACATCGCATTACACGACCTCGTCTTCGACAGGCATATAAAAATGTGACGTTTAATGATTTCTTGATTTTGGGGTCACAGTGACCTTGACCTTTGACCTTGACCTAAATTTTGGTACATGACACATCGTCTTCCCTCAATGTATCAATGGACACAAAAAATCATGATTTTTAATGATTTCCTGATTTTGAGGTCACAGTGATCTTGACCTTTGACCTTGACCTAAATTTTGGTTGATGACAAACCATCTCCCTGTAATCTCTCAATGGACACAACAAATCATGATTTTTAACAATTTCACGATTTTGGGGTCACAGTGACCTTGACCTTTGACCTTGACCAACATTTTGGTATGTGACACATCGTGTCCCTCTGATGTATCTACTGACACAAAAGATGTTATTTTTTAATAATTTCCTGATTTTGGGGTCACAGTGACCTTTGACCTGACCTAATTTTTGGTATGCGACACTTAAAGTCTTCATTTCAGCCTATTGAATCCACTCACAAAAATTAGTAATTTTTAATGATTCCATGATTTTTTGGTCACACTGACCTTTGACCTCTGACCTCGACCTACATTTGGTATGCAACACATCGTTCCCCCCTAGGGCATCCACTCACCAAAATTTAGAACTGTAGATAGAAAACTGTCAATGATCAATGATTTCCTGATTTTAGGCAACAGTGACCTTTGACCTCTGATCTCGACCTCAATTTTGGTACGCGACACATCGTCTCCACCTGGCGTATCCACTCACAAAAAATTGCAACTGTGGATAGAAAACGTTCACATATATAGACCGGACACGAACACTTCAGTGATTTCCTGTTTTTTAGGCCAGTGACCTTTGACCTCTGACCTCGACCTTCATTTTGGTACGCGACACATCGTCTCCCCATAGGGTATTCACTCATCAAAAATTAGAACTGTAGATAGAAAACTGTTCCAGATATAGACCGGACACGGGGACGGACGGACGGACAGACAGACAGACGGACAGAGAGACAGACGGACGGAAACCGCCATCACATAATACGTCCGCCTTTTGGGCGGGCGTATAAAAAGGAAGCAACTAGATACCATCTATTTTCTTCCATTTTATATGAAACAGATGCTCTCGTACTATATATTGTGAAAATATAAGCAAATAATCTGACAATTTGATGGAACATTCAGGAACTGGGGTTCTACTCAATGAAACTATAAATACCTATAATAACCCATACTGTATTATGATTATCGCTGAACGGCTTAGTTGACGCATGCGTAAATGGATATGATGAAAAAAGCTGGTCATGTAAGTACACGTTAATATATCGTAACGAAACTTTTATAGTCGACCAATTCCTGAGTACGCTCATACTATTCAGCTTGTATCACTGACGTCCCTACTCTCCTTGTTCCCCCCGCTGATTCACATCGCCAAGTTCGCGCCTCTTGGCCGTAAGGGGGCGCTTTATATGGCTACCCAATCGCCGTGCCGTAATAGCTCGGAGATAACCAGATTCCGCATACTAACCACGATTGGCTAACTACCTCACGTGATCGAAATTACGTCATGCCTTCATGATCACGACTCTCGCGTAATGTGGAAGCCATGCCAATATTTTGACAGCGACATGCCCTCTTACCGCATCTCTCAAAAGAACTTTTCCCCGTCTTTATTACAGTCAACATTCAATTCAAAATCTGAAACAATTGAACGGAGTTTTTATGTTACCATTCTGGGCAGCTTGATCTCCTTGTATACTCATGACGATAAAGCGTGGTCTTATCAGTGGGATATTAACAACATTTACAGGGAGTTATTTGTTAATTATTTGAAGGTATCAGTGAACAAATGTTTGCAATCAATTGACGAACTAAACGATGGAGGAAATTATCCAAAAATCTGTTCACTCTTAACTCAGAAATTAACGTAATTAGAGCTGTTTTGCCGTCCGTTTATTGTTAGTTTTGCCGTTAACGACATATGAACGTTTGAAAAGGGAGACAACTCATATTGCCAAGACTCTTCCGTAAGAGTGATATTCATTGGTCATTGGTGGTTGGCCTGTGCAGAGCGCCCCCTAACGGCCAAGAGGCGCGAAATATGCGATGTGAATCAGCGGGGGGAACAAGGAGAGAAGGGACGTCAGTGACACAAGCTGTTTATCAGCGTAATTCCTGAGGTACGTAAGTAGGTAAGAAGGCTGGCTGGCCCCAACACCCTAAATGAGCTGGTCACGTGACGTGACGTCATCATTTTGGGGCCAGCGGGTTTTGGGAAATGAAAGGTCCCGGATGTAGAAAAACACGTGATCATTTGGAGTCAGCTGTTTTTTTGAGAATGAAAGGTCCCGGATGTAGAAATACATGTGTATCCGTAAGGTGTTCAACAAAGGAGGGTGGGGTTATAATGGAGGGTTATTTGGGGGTATCCCCCTCCCCCCTCACAAATGATTAAAAAAAAGTAAAACGGTGTGTTTATAATATATTAAGTTAAATATATATTAAGTTAAATATATAAAGGGTTTTGTATGTTTAAAAAGATAAAATGTACTAGTATAGTTCTAATTTGCAGGGATTTTTGATAATGATTTTTCAATGTATACTATTGGTCATGTGGGATTTTCTGATGTTTTAAATTGGTTTGTGCTCAAATGTTAGAAGTTCCTCCTTCGAAGATCTGGTTGGGACTGTACTCTGTAATACGCCAGCTACTTAGATTTCTCCATTTACAGTTTTAATATTACAATATTTTCGTTATTTTGGAATTACACCATCTTAACATGGCAGTGTGGCTGACGTCACAGGACCTACGAAGTAGGGTAGGCATTAGAATTTCGACGCGCACTGAGCTCTTGGAAATCCTCCGCCCCAAATCCTGCCTGTATTAAGATGGGAGCAGCCCAAGTCAGAATCTTCAGTGATTTTCATCAAAAATCACCAGAAGTTTTCATCAAAAGTAGGTCAGCTCACAACTTGCTGGTAACAGTCCCCTATTGCATCTTCATGCAAAAAAATCAAGGTTCTAATGTCATCAGTTATCCTTATTTTGCCGACGAAAGGATTCGGATAGACTCGCTGACTACCGGATTGAAACAGATTGAATAATAAAAAGTTCAGTAGATTTCAAGCTTTATACGTGTGAAAATATATTTACATCTTTTTAATGGTTTTCAGTGCCCTTGTCCAGGATCAAAACAACTTTTTGAATCGCATTATTTTCCCAACAATACAACAAATTTTTATATATAGTACTATAGTAGAAAGGTAGCATTTATGTAGTTTACGGTAATTCAACTCAAGACCAACACCTTCTCTGCACAAGATAATAATGATTCTATGTCATTCTCCTGAGCATAATCGCTACAAAGACGAATAAATAGCGTCTCTACGTCACGTTATTATCTAGATATATGAGACAACACATTTTGGGTATCGGCAATCTGATGAATGTACTATTCCGGTTTTCTTGTTTCACATTATATTCTATGGCGGTTGATCGGTGATTTTCTTCATTGATAAACGTTAAACCACCTCAGCTTCGTTGTGTGAATCGGAATTGCATTGCTGTGACACACCAACACACTCCGTGGCAGTGATTCTGTATCCCCTAATCAAGGAATCAAAATGTATCAAGATTTGAAATGACAAGAAAAATTTAGACATATTTTGTTTACACATGTAATTTTATGTTTAAATTATATCCAAGTGTGATATATAGTCAATATTCAAGAGGTACAAAAAAAACCTCAAAGTATGTGCTCATATTTTCACATCATGATCAAAGTTACTTTATCTAGTTAAATTCTACCCAAAGAAAATGAATTAAGACCCTTTAAACATGCCGTCATGGCTTTGTTTCACCCTCAGTAAACTTTTATCATTGGTGCTCACACAGAATAATCTGAAGGATGATACCACATCTTTCTTTCTTCTGCTGGGTTATTGCACCAGGCTGACTTAATTGGTTGATGTAGGATATTTCACCACCAGTGGGTAATTTGACCTGAATTTAAAGCCTGATGTGGTCTTTGATGAAATGTTTGGATGTGAAATAGGATACACGTTAAAGGCCACAGTTTACATATATCTATAACAATATACTGAATTGTGTGTATTAAGAATGGTAAGTTGGTAATAGCAGTGTGGATAAATGCACTAACAAATGATGGAAAATTAACATTTCCTATTCCTACGAAGTAGGCTACAGATCGCAAATTGTCCGGTAATGAGTGAGTCAGTCAGTCCATCCGAATCCTTTCGTCGGCAAAATAAGGAGAACCGTTGACATTAGAACCTTGATTTTTGGCATGAACGTGAAAATATGATTTATAATTAATTTTTTATTATTTATTGATGACTCGAGTGCACTGTCATGCCCATCGGGAACCCTTGGCTGTATGCTTCACTGTGACTTTTAAGCGCCTGGGACTAACTTCGGTCGCCCAGCACTAAAGCAAAAATAAATGATGCGCCCAGCACTCGAAAATATCAGTAACTTTAATGGTACTTGCCAAAATATGTCGGCATTATACGTTTCCAGGTAGCTCCGCCATGTTTTCCCTAATAGTCCACGCCACGCTTCTCGAACATCTGCCGTAAATTGTTCGAAATATTCGGGAACCCTCGTGATCATGCTGGTCGCTGTTAGCCGGTGGTATTGCGGAAGGCTACCGAAATCCCAGAATCTCGCGTCAGGCGAGCTGTATATGCCACGATGCATGAAGGAAGCAAATCATTTGATCGGAGAATGGAGGTTGTTATTTCGTCTGCTGCGAAGTTTTACTGAGCCACGAATATCACTTGACATGTATTTTATAAATCATTGTCATGAAGCGCCAAGCAACTTTGAAAAACTTCTTCTCACAGAAGCGTCAGATGTCCAATGAAGGTAAATCTTTTGTTGGCTTTCGGTGGTCGTTGTTGTTGTTCTAAAACGTCAGCTTCCAACATTTTTTTTAATTATATCTATATTAAAAAGCACACATGCATGTGTGCGCTCGCTCGTACGTCGTAATCAGTCTATTAGATCTACATGTACTATGAGATATCTATAATATGGCTAGCTTAACAGTACACTTGAATCTAGTATTAAACTGGAGATTCCTGAGTAATCTATTTTTAGCCTAACTGACCATACATTGTAATGTTGACACACATTCCGATGGTATCCGTTTTCACTCATTTGCTGGTCTTGGAATTCCGTTGAGATTGAAGGCATATTATACTGCACGTTTTATATATCCAGCCTATACAACATTGCATAATTTCTTCAGTTCAGTCATTAGTTAAAAAATGTTCTACCTCTGGAATTTATGAGAGAAATTACTAAATTTAAACACAACAATGACACTATTATCTGTTATTACTGAAGAAATCGATAATAAAATCATCGTTGTGTTTTAAATTCAGTAACCTATAATCAGTTGTTTATTTTTTTCGTGTGTGCTTTATTGTTCATTGATTATTATTATGTACTCTCTTCAGATGAGGTACCTTGAAGTTGAATGCCAAATAAATATATCCATGGAGAATGGCTCTCTAGTGATGCCTGATTTGATTCTTGCATTCTAACAAATCTCTGATCTTGACCTTTCTCACTTCAAATTTGTGTTTCTTTTCCAGTTTCCTGTCTTATTTGGGACTAGAAACATTTACTTCTCAACTGCTCTGACAGAGCACCATTCCCTACGCTAATTTTTAAAAAAATCGCCTAATACCGAGAGGGGGGGGGGGACCCCGCTCTCTCGGACTCTCCCCCCAACACCTCGTGCTGTACTGCTGGGCTGATCAGTGTCCAGGGTAATAGAAACTGAGGGCGATAATAGTTGCTACGCTAACGACTCACCAGCGGTGACATCTGGAAAAGTTAATAGTTCCCACTGTTAATTAGAGACGCTAAATAAATTCTCTCATGGTAGCACACACGGCCCCCAAGTCATCTCTCGAGTACACACTTAAATTATATCAAACCCTATTTCGTAGGTCCTATGACGTTAGTCACACTGCCATGTTTCATTATCACATCACGTTTTGTACTGTGTTATATATACAGTGAAACATACAGGCAAGGGTTCCCAATGGGCATGACAGTGCACTCGCTGAGCTAACAATAAATAATAAGCTACAGATCGAAAATTGTCCGGTAATGAGTGAGTCAGCCAGTCCATCCGAATCCTTTCGTCGGCAAAATAAGGAGAACCGTTGACATTAGAACCTTGATTTTTGGCATGAACGTGCATAAGGGCAATGGTACCAGCAAGTTCTGAGCTGATCGAATTCTGATGAAAATTTGATTTATAATTAATTTTTTATTATTTATTGATGACTCGAGTGCACTGTCATGCCCATCGGGAACCCTTGGCTGTATGCTTCACTGTGACTTTTAAGCACCTGGTACTAACTTCGGTCGCCCAGCACTAAAGCAAAAAAAAATGATGCGCCCAGCACTCGAAAATATCAGTAACTTGAATGGTACTTGCCAAAATATGTCGGCATTATACGTTTCCAGGTAGCTCCGCCATGTTTTCCCTAATAGTCCACGCCACGCTTCTCGAACATCTGCCGTAAATTGTTCGAAATATTCGGGAACCCTCGTGATCATGCTGGTCGCTGTTAGCCGGTGGTATTGCGGAAGGCTACCGAAATCCCAGAATCTCGCGTCAGGCGAGCTGTATATGCCACGATGCATGAAGGAAGCAAATCATTTGATCGGAGAATGGAGGTTGTTATTTCGTCTGCTGCGAAGTTTTACTGAGCCACGAATATCACTTGACATGTATTTTATAAATCATTGTCATGAAGCGCCAAGCAACTTTGAAAAACTTCTTCTCACAGAAGCGTCAGATGTCCAATGAAGGTAAATCTTTTGTTGGCTTTCGGTGGTCGTTGTTGTTGTTCTAAAACGTCAGCTTCCAACATTTTTTTTAATTATATCTATATTAAAAAGCACACATGCATGTGTGCGCTCGCTCGTACGTCGTAATCAGTCTATTAGATCTACATGTACTATGAGATATCTATAATATGGCTAGCTTAACAGTACACTTGAATCTAGTATTAAACTGGAGATTCCTGAGTAATCTATTTTTAGCCTAACTGACCATACATTGTAATGTTGACACACATTCCGATGGTATCCGTTTTCACTCATTTGCTGGTCTTGGAATTCCGTTGAGATTGAAGGCATATTATACTGCACGTTTTATATATCCAGCCTATACAACATTGCATAATTTCTTCAGTTCAGTCATTAGTTAAAAAATGTTCTACCTCAAAAAGAAATAAGAAATGACTGGATTTTATGAGAGAAATTACTAAATTTAAACACAACAATGACACTATTATCTGTTATTACTGAAGAAATCGATAATAAAATCATCGTTGTGTTTTAAATTCAGTAACCTATAATCAGTTGTTTATTTTTTTCGTGTGTGCTTTATTGTTCATTGATTATTATTATGTACTCTCTTCAGATGAGGTACCTTGAAGTTGAATGCCAAATAAATATATCCATGGAGAATGGCTCTCTAGTGATGCCTGATTTGATTCTTGCATTCTAACAAATCTCTGATCTTGACCTTTCTCACTTCAAATTTGTGTTTCTTTTCCAGTTTCCTGTCTTATTTGGGACTAGAAACATTTACTTCTCAACTGCTCTGACAGAGCACCATTCCCTACGCTAATTTTAAAAAAATCGCCTAATACCGAGAGGGGGGGGGGGGTACCCCGCTCTCTCGGACTCTCCCCCCAACACCTCGTGCTGTACTGCTGGGCTGATCAGTGTCCAGGGTAATAGAAACTGAGGGCGATAATAGTTGCTACGCTAACCACTCACCAGCGGTGACATCTGGAAAAGTTAATAGTTCCCACTGTTAATTAGAGACGCTAAATAAATTCTCTCATGGTAGCACACACGGCCCCCAAGTCATCTCTCGAGTACACACTTAAATTATATCAAACCCTATTTCGTAGGTCCTGTGACGTTAGTCACACTGCCATGTTTCATTATCACATCACGTTTTGTACTGTGTTATATATACAGTGAAACATACAGGCAAGGGTTCCCAATGAGCATGACAGTGCACTCGCTGAGCTAACAATAAATAATAAAAAAATACTGTGTTATACATGGCAGTGTGACTATGCGTCACAGGACCTACGAAGTAAGGTAGGCATTAGGACAGGCACTGAGCTCTTGGCAATCCCCCCCCCCCCCCCCCTCCCCCCCAGCCCCAAGTTGAAATCCTGCCTATATTAAGATGGGCACATGCAGCCCAAGTCAGAATCACCAGAGATTTTCATCAAAAATCACCAGAAATTTTCGATTAAAACAATATTGAATATTTTGTTGAAGATTAAAAGTGATGGGATTGAATGAATAGTTTACCAGTGCTGATGTGAATCTGTGACACACCAACACACTCTGTGGCAGTGATTCTGTGACACACCAACACACTCCGTGCCAGTGATTCTGTATCCCTTAATCAAGGAATCAAAATTTGAAATGACAAGAAAATCAGTACTATGTTACTATCTGTAGCGGTTGAAATCCAGTAAAACTTAAACAATTAAAACCAGTAAAGAAATTTGTCTGTTGAATAACAGAAAATATGGTATGGAGATTTGAATGAGTAAACTACTAAACAACTTACATGATACCAACAAAATTTCCCAACACAAGCTGGTAAATTCCTTGGGTGGCTTGCAGGATGGCTTTGTTTCACCCTCAGTAAACTTTTATCATTGTCGCTCACAGGCTAATCTGAAGGATACCACATCTATCTTTGTTCTGCTGGGTTATTGCACAGTCTGACTTAATTGGTTGATGTAGGATATTTCACCAGCAGTGGCAATATGACCTAAATTTGAAGCCTGATTTGGTCGGTGATGACATGTTTGGATGTGAAATAGGATACACGTTAAAGACCACAGTTACTATCTATAACGATATACTTACTTCTGTGTATTAAGAATGTAATGGTTATGTTGGTAATAGCAGTGAAGATAAATGCACTAACAAATGATGGAAAATTATCATTTCCTATTTCATTATCCCATCACGTTTTGTACTGTGTTATATACAATGTATACAGTGAAACATACAGCCAATGGTTCCCAATGGACATGACAGTGCAGTCGCTGAGCTATCAATAAATAATAAAAAAAATAATTAAAAATCAAATTTTCATCAGAATTCGGTTCAGCTCAGAACTTGCTGGTAACAATGCCCTAATGCACGTTCATGCCAAAAATCATGGTTCTAATGTCAATGGTTCTCCTTATTTTGCCGACGAAAGGATTCGGATGGACTGACTCACTCACTCATTACCGGACAATTTGCGATCTGTAGCCTACTTCGTAGGAATATACAGTGAAACATACAGGCAAGGGTTCCCAATGGGCATGACAGTGCACTCGCTGAGCTAACAATAAATAATTAAAAAAATAATTATAAATCAAATTCGGCCAGCTCAGAACTTGCTGGTAACAATGCCCTAATGCACGTTCATGCCAAAAATCAAGGTTCTAATGTCAATGGTTCTCCTTATTTTGCCGACGAAAGGATTCGGATGGACTGACTGACTGACTGACTCACTCACTCATTACCGGACAATTTGCGATCTGTAGCCTACTTCGTAGGAATATATATCCCAGGCATATCCTCATCAGGCGGAGGCCTTAAAAAACTAGAAATTCAATATACGATCTATAACACCACATGATTATTTCCGTGCACCTCGCCTAATCCATTGTGAGAGGTGAAGGCCTACTCTCAAGGCTGGAAGGCTATACTAGTGTCGAAGAGCTGTTCCGGTCTATTAACACTCAATTAAAATGGACGTGGTTCTATAGGATAATAAAACATATCTCGAAAGTTGTTCAGTCGGGAGTATATGGTACCTATCCGCGAAAAGAAACACGTGTCTGGGAATCTAACATTATAGACCTCTGTATTTGTCAGACGATGATATGAAATGTCCGCGAAATCAAAATTATAACCCCGTGTACGTCTCTTCATAGCATTTGTATACACCTCCTCACCTCGTATCCTTCTTGGATAGATAAGAAAATATATCCGTACCTCTAATTAAGTCCGTGATGATTCATTTCGGCTTCATTTTCATTAAGGGAAAAATCTTTCGCCATGACTTAAGCGCCATCACTAACAATATTTATTAGTAGGAATATGCTGGGGTTAAATTCAAACAATTCCACTCGGACTGCGAGGCAAAAGTAATTGCGAATTAGAAAGATTTATGTTTTTTCGCGATAGATGAACAGAGGGAGTCGCTTCTGTAAACGAAGCCATAACAAAGACAGAAATGTTTGTTGCTCTATGTAAATTCAGTCAGACAAATCATGAAAGTTAAGAAAAACAAAATCAAATACCGCAAAAGCCTTCTCGCTCTTTCGATTCAAAGTTGAGCAGTAGTGTATAAAGGCGAAATCTGGTCGCACTTCTGTTGGTGCGGAGGGAAAATGGTTGGATATAGAAACACCATTCACTATCCGGCGGCAACACCAGTCCTAACACGTTATCGCCCTTTAGCGTCCGTCACCGTCCGTATGAACGGCCGTTAACGCATGCCAACGCCCATCTTGACGCCCGTCGACGTCAGAGAGAGAGAGAGAGAGAGAAAGCTTGGATTTCGTAAATTTTATTGCGCCAAATGTTACATCATACCTATGGTCGGTGAGCCGCTATGGGCATGTTTACAGGTCATTAAACTACAGAGTGACATTAGTCTGAAGCCCCATCTTATTGGGGTACGATGAAAACCCGTACATCAGCACCATTTCGGCCATCTTCGTCATCTTTTCGTTTTCTCGATGTCCAATGAGAACCCTTCGTTGATACGTTATACTTCATTTTTTCTCCTTTATCCTTGTCCGAAAATAAGCAGCCATCGTTATGCGTCAGGCTCGCTTTCTACCAGTGCGGGATACTCCAATGGCAGCATGTCCTTGAACAGTTGTTTTCGCATTTTGACAGCGTTTTTCAGAGCCTCCCTGGGGGGTAAACCCATATCGTCTTCCAAGTAGCGCTTTGTTTTCATGATGGACCTATGATTATGATCTCTCTTCATTTCAATAGGAAATAAGTTATACTGTTCGTAGAGGGTCATAGCAGATTTTCTTATTCGGGGTAGCATGTCGATGTACGCCCGCTGTATTGCCTCTTCGTCCGGTCCCTCTGCCTCGATAGTCTCGGTGTGTGCATCAATAGCCTCATTCACAATGAGATCCCAAAATGACGGTTCGCTGCTGACCATATCTGAATCGTTCAAGTTCTCGCCTTCGCCGAACGAGCTATCATTGTCCGCGTCGGAGGATGAGCTCCCATCCTGGGACGACCGAACACTGTCGGCGTCAGAGGGCGAACATTCAGTATCCGTACCAGATGACAAGCCCTCACTATCCGTACCGGCAGACAGGCCCTCAGTTTCCTCTTCAGCCTCTTCATATCCGTGAATATTTTTCTCGTGTCTCAGCATATCGTAGTACCTGGTGAACTTCCGATCACAAATAGAGCAAGTATAAGACATGTTGACGTGTTGAACGACACTGGAGAACTGAGTTAGTCTTTCAGATAGGGTTGCTTAAATGGATGGGCATCAAAGCGGGAGGAATTTCGGCGTTGAAGAGTTCGAGCGCATGCGCACTCGTCAGGAAGGGCGGTTGGACGATCGATTATGCGCTATGGCTTTATGTTAGGATGTTGAGGCGTTAAGATAGAACCTTAAGCTGTTGAGACGGCGTTAACGGGCGTTCAGATGAAGGGTGGCGTGCGTTAACGGGCGTTAACGCCCGTCTTAACGGCCGCCAACGCCCGTCGACGCGAGAGACAGAGAGAGAGACAGAGAGAGAGAGAGAGAGAGAAAGAGAGACCTAGGCGTCGACGGGTGTTAACGGGCATTGGCTGGCGCTAACGCCCGTCAACGCCCGTCTCAGCGCCCGACAATGCCCGTTAACACCCGTCGACGCCTAGGTCTCTCTTTCTCTCTCTCTCTCTCTCTGTCTCTCTCTATGTCTCTCGCGTCGACGGGCGTTGGCGGGCGTTAAGAGGGCGTTAACGCCCCTTAACGCCCGTTAACGCACGCCACCCTTCATCTGAACGCCCGTTAACGCCGTCTCAACAGCTTAAGGTTCTATCTTAACGCCTTAGCACCCTGACATAAAGCCATAACGCATAATCGATCGTCCAACCGCCCTTCCTGATGAGTGCGCATGCGCTCGAACTCTTCAACGCCGAAATTCCTCCCGCTTTGATGCCCATCCATTTGAGCAACCCTATCTGAAAGACTAACTCAGTTCTCCAGTGTCGTTCAACACGTCAACATGTCTTATACTTGATCTATGTGTGATCGGAAGTTCACCAGGTACTACGATATGCTGAGACACCAGAAAAATATTCACGGATATGAAGAGGCTGAAGGGGAAACTGAGGGCCTGTCCGCCGGTACGGTTAATGAGGGCTAGTCACCTGGTACGGATACTGAATGTTCGCCCTCTGACGCCGACAGTGTTCGGTCGTTCCAGGATGGGAGCTCATCCTCCGACGCGGACAATGATAACTCGTTCGGCGAAGGCGAGAACTTGAACGATTCAGATAAGGTCAGCAGCGAACCGTCATTTTGGGATCTCATTGTGAATGAGGCTATTGATGCACACGCCGAGACTATCGAGGCAGAGGGACCGGACGAAGAGGCAATACAGCGGGCGTACATCGACATACTACCCCGAATAAGAAAATCTGCTATGGCCCTCTACGAACAGTATAACTTATTTCCTGTTGAAATGAAGAGAGATCATAATCATAGGTCCATCATGAAAACAAAGCGCTACTTGGAAGAAGATATGGGTTTACCCCCCAGGGAGGCTCTGAAAAACGCTGTCAAAGTGCGAAACAACTGTTCAAGGACATGCTGCCATTGGAGTATCCCGCACTGGTAGAAAGCGAGCCTGACGCATAACTATGGCTGCTTATTTTCGGACAAGGATAAAGGAGAAAAAATGACGTATACGTATCAACGAAGGGTTCTCATTGGACATCGAGAAAACGAAAAGATGACGAAGATGGCCGAAATGGTGCTGATGTACGGGTTTTTCATCGTACCCCAATAAGATGGGGCTTCAGACTAATGTCATCTGGCGCAATAAAATTTACGAAATCCAAGCTTTCTCTCTCTCTCTCTCTCTCTCTCTCTCTCTCTCTCTGACGTCGACGGGCGTCAAGATGGGCGTTGGCATGCGTTAACGGCCGTTCATACGGACGGTGACGGACGTTAACGGGTGTTAACTTGTTAGGACTGGTGTTGCCGCCGGATAGTGAATGGTGTTTCTATATCCGACCATTTTCCCTCCGCACCAACAGAAGTGCGACCACATTTCGCCTTTATACACTGCTGCTCAACTTTGAATCGAAAGAGCGAGAAAGCTTTTGCGGTATTTGATTTTGTTTTTCTTAACTTTCATGATTTGTCTGACTGAATTTACATAGAGCAACAAACATTTCTGTCTTTGTTATGGCTTCGTTTATAGAAGCGACTCCCTCTGTTCATCTATCGCGAAAAAACATAAATTTTTCTAATTCGCAATTACTTTTGCCTCGCAGTCCGAGTGGAATTGTTTGAATTTAACCCCAGCATATTCCTACTAATAAATATTGTTAGTGATGGCGCTTAAGTCATGGCGAAAGATTTTTCCCTTAATGAAAATGAAGCCGAAATGAATCATCACGGACTTAATTAGGGGTACGGATATATTTTCTTATCTATCCAAAAAGGATACGAGGTGAGGAGGTGTATACAAATGCTATGAAGAGACGTACACGGGGTTATAATTTTGATTTCGCGGACATTTCATATCATCGTCTGACAAATACAGAGGTCTATACTGTCAGATTCCCAGACACGTGTATCTTTTCGCGGATAGGTACCATATACTCCCGACTGAACAACTTTCGAGATCTGTTTTATTATCCTATAGAACCACGTTCATTTTAATTGAGCGTTAATAGACTGGGACAGGTCTTCGACACTGGTATAGCCTTCCATTGTGAGAGTAGGCCTTTACCTCTCACAATGGATTAGGCGAGGTGCACGGAAATAATCATGTGGTGTTATAGGTCGTATATTGAATTTCGAGTTGTTTAAGGCCTCCCCCTGATGAGGATATGCCTGGGATATGTATATATCTTAGATAGCCCGAAAATATCTGAAGCACTGCTCTGAACATACTTAACATGTGTACACCTATCACATTATCAGGCAGATGTCGGGTTGAAACACGTCAGGAACCTGGTATGTTCATGGAAAATTCTTGTTGTTACATTTCACACAGCCTTAAATATCTAATGATACCAGAACTTCACTTCGGATCAAAAGTAGGTAATATTAAAAGCCCTATATTAAGATGTGATTTCAAAATAACGATAATATTGTAATATTAAAACTGTAAATGGAGAAATCTAGGTAGCTGGCGTATTTCAGAGTACAGCCCCAACCAGGTCCAGTCAATTCTTCCGAAAGAGAAATATCTAATTATGCGCCAACAATTTAAAACAGGAGAAACCATCACCGTATGATACCGTATATTATTACCCGCTACAAGTCCAATGTATTCATTCGTTAATGAGACAAAACTTGCCCTATCTATATTTAAGGCTACCTTTTTATTTTAACTTTTCATGCAGCCTAAACTTCGAGTATGTGAATTGGGTGGAAGGGGGGAGAGGGGGGGGTCCAGGTTAAACATCATACATAGCTCCACACACGCACACACATCATATACATGTATCTCTCCCTTGTGTGAACCTACCACTCTTTGTTAGATATTATTTAACTATTTTCAAGGCCGTCCATTTTTTAAATGCATTCATCCGTCCCCAAATAACCTTCCATTGTAACCATCCACTTCTTTGTTATATACTTGTAGTGTGATTAACATAACATACATGTATTGGGAGACTATACATGCATTTCAACATACGGGCCTTTCATTGCACACCACCGGTCGGCACCAATGATACATAGTACTGTACAGGGCAATGCATTCCTATAATGTCACACCATTCCAAACCAGTGGTCGTACTCAACCGTCGTTGCTCCCAGAGCATTGGGGTATATTGGAAATACTAGCCGTGTTACTGATCTTGCACCTCGCTTGTCTTCAGGATTACGTGTATCAGTGAACTGTTCAGAGCAAAAGTGTTCCATGTATCGGTAACTTTACAAATTTTCTGAATACCAGTGCAAACTTCGACGGACCAAAAGTAGGTAATATAAAAACCGATATATTCCTACGAAGTACATGTAGGCTACCATCTGTAAATTGTCCGGTAGTCAGCGAGTCCATCCGAATCCTTTCGTCGGCAAAATAAGGATAACTGATGACATTAGAACCTTGATTTTTTTGCATGAAGGTGCAATAGGGGACTGTCATCAGCAAGTTGTGAGCTGACCTACTTTTGATGAAAACTTCTGGTGATTTTTGATGAAAATCACTGAAGATTCTAACTTGGGCTGTTCCCATCTTAATACAGACAGGATTTCAACTTGGGGTGGAGGATTTCCAAGAGCTCAGTGCGCGTACGGAGTTCTAATGCCTACCCTACTTCGTAGGTCCTGTGACGTCAGCCACACTGCCATGTTAAGATGGTGTAATTCCAAAATAACGAAAATATTGTAATATTAAAACTGTAAATGGAGAAATCTAAGTAGCTGGCGTATTACAGAGTACAGTCCCAACCAGATCTTCGAAGGAGGAACTTCTAACATTTGAGCACAAACCAATTTAAAACACCAGAAAATCCCACATGATCAATAGGATACATTGAAAAATCATTATGAAAAATCCCTGCAAATTAGAAGTATACATTTTATCTTTTTAAACATACAAAACCCCTTATATATTTAACTTAATATATATTTAACTTAATATATTATAAACACACCGTTTTACTCTTTTTTTATATCATTTGTGAGGGGGGAAGGGGGAGGGGGATACCCCCAAATAACCCTCCATTATAACCCCATCCTCCTTTGTTAAACACCTTACGGATACACATGTATTTCTACATCCGGGACCTTTCATTCTCCAAAACCAGATGACTCCAAATGATCACGTGTTTTTCTACATCCGGGATCTTTCATTTCCCAAAACCCGCTGGCCCCAAAATGATGACGTCACGTCACGTGACCAGCTCATTTGGGGTGTTGGGGCCAGCCAGCCTTCTTAACTACTTACGTACGTAACATTGAAAATTTGGTTCTAAACGCGTCAAGGAAGAGAATAGTGAATCCATATTATAAGTATTATAAGATGGTTCTAAACGATCTTATATTGAGGAAGTAGGCCTATCGGAGTGAGTGAATAGGATTTAACGTCGCTTTCAACAATATTTAAGTCATATCACGACGAATCAACTAATCATCACCCAGCCAAGTTGCGTTCCTGCTGCTTCAAAGAACAAATCTTTGAAGCAACATGGAACCAGACACCCGCCTATGGTTGGCGCTAGTGGACAAAATTTTACAAATAGCCCTCGGGTTAATTCGATTTAATCCTAGGGCTAAATCGACCAATTGTAATACATTTTCTAAACCCCGGATTATATTCATTTAGTTCTCGGACTAAATGATTTAGCCCTCGGGTTGATTTGATCCAGTCCTGGACTGAATGATTTAACCCGCGGACTAGATGATTTAACCCGCGGACTAGATGATTTAGCCCGCGGACTAAATGCACTTAACCCTAGGTCTAAATCGATTCACTTAGGGCTAAATTGACCAATTGTAATACATTTCCTCAACCTCGGGTTATATACATTTAGCTCTCGTACAAAACGATGTAACCCTCGGGCTTGAATATTTAACCTCCGAAGTGATTGATTCAATCCTCGGACTGAATGATTTAACCCGCGGACTAGATGATTTAGCACGGGGGCTAGATTATTTAGCCCCAGGTCTGGATTGTCCAATCAATTGTGCGTTTCTAGACCGCATATTGCACGGACCAACCAAGTGCATGTTTAGGAGGTCGCGGTCACAACAAATAATTCAGTACATCTGTACGCAGGCTTTTTTCGTTGAACAAGACTACGGCCGTATATGTAGGCCTGGACAAACATGTATTTGTGGGAATGCGCCATGGTGTGTCTCAACCAAATATCTATTGAGAACGTGTTGTCCGATAATTTGAGAAATAAAAATTGTTGTCTTCTAAGACTTTTGTAACTGGTGCAAAGCATATCTATACTAGCACTTTTTGTTTGAAACATTCACTGTTGGGGTGGTAATCTTCTTATTCCTTAATGAGGATTTATACTCGATAATCCTATATATTAATCAAATTTTCGCTACCCCTTGTCAGTCTTTTAGCGATTTCTACCCAATGTGTGAGCGTGAGTGTAGCAGGGTTTAAGTTCAGTTTACGGAAGTCCCCGAAGGACGCATTAGCTATGACGTGTCAGTCACGATGTTAGCCGAACTTGCTAGACAAGACGCTCGTCGCCATTGTTGTCGGCGTGTAGCCAAAAATGTTGTAGACATTTCATGGAATTTGGCTGTGTTCACATTACCGACCACAGCGTGCCGGTGATATTGGTTGGACAAAACGGTTGTACAATTATACATGGTATATGAGATCATCAGAGAAGGGTAGCGACGAATAGTTCACACTTTCTGCTTGGCCGATACATTTGAATGCCCATGTAGGGACTGATTCACATATTCATCTGTGCCATTCGGATGGTTTCGCAACTAGGGGGTTTTTCTGGTTCTTCTGGAATCTTCTGTATCTGTATCATTAAATACGATCCTTGGAGCTCAGCTATGGAATCTTGGTGTTGGTCATTCCTATGGGCCTAGTGGTTACCTCCCCTCTTACATGGTGGCAGCGGTGGGATGGTACACATCACATACAGACCCCCTAGGTTGCCAGGCAACGGACTCATACATATAACGTGGTGGGATGTCGGCTCGAAGTGGGTGCAACGTGGACGATTTCCGATGACGACCTGTGCTAAAGAGGAATCGCTATCACATCAGACAGCCGGATGTTACAACAGTGGCAGCTAGAAGGCATACGAACATTGAACTGATCTGAAGTGAAAGTAGAAGATTTGGACAGTATCTTGGAAAAAAAAACACATGACCGGACCGGCAGAGATATATCCTTTCTGGTGCATTTGAAAGTGGGAAATTTGAACTGTCAAATAAAACATGAAAACCACAACAACAACAAAATAACTGAAATTCAGAATTACATGTACTGTATGAAATATGTATTTTATGTGATGAAATGTTTTGTCCAGATCTAGTCATTGTAACAAATGAAATTTGGATTGTTACTGTAAGATATCTGTAATATCTGGTGAAAATGACGACGGAAGTAGATGAAAAACTTGCTACGTTGAACCTTGAGCTGGATGCCCTGAGAAACCAGCTGCGTTCCCAGGGTGAGCATATCCAGAATGCAAATTCATCAGGTCGGAGTGATTTGAAACCTATGGTGGTTATTTCGAGCCACAAGCTCGAGAAGTTTCGAGATAGACCACAAAAGGTAACAGACTCCAACATTCGTGAATGGGTGGCGGACATACGTAGTCATAGTAAATCCCGTAAACTTTCAGATGCAGACTTCGCCACATTCATTTGTGACCACCTGGCTGGGAAAGCCAGGTTAGAGATTCAAGGCCGCGGGGAAGACATTCGCAATCGACCAGAGGAAATCCTTAAGGATAGCTATCCCCTTAGAGGGTCAAAATTGGTCATTTTTTTATTATTTCTTAATTCAAATATTCACTATTTCCTCTAACATTTGGTGAAAAAATGAAATAAAAATTATAAATAGAAGTGCTTCAATATTAGGATTAAAAATTTAGTTTCCGAAGCCCTGGAACAATTAAACAGATTGCCTTAGCTTGGGCTTGGCTACTATTATTTTTGTCTGTTAAATTTCCCTTTCCAAAACTCATTTCCGCAGTATTATGGTAAGCTAATTATCTATTAGTCCTACTTATTTACATTAATGTACCCCCTTCTGATCAAAACCATGCAAACATCCTTATTTTTGTTTCTAATTATGACAGTGACACTTCACTCAGACACCCGCCGTGAAGTAATCTACACAGGTGTGACCAAGTTTTAGCAGGTTTTTAAAGTTTAAATTGGACTTTAAACCGACTTGATGAAAAAAACTTAGTGTAATAGTTATCTAGAATAAACAGGAATTCGAGTAGGTCCCATTAGAAAGATTAAAAATGTATTTGACAATAGAATTCAAGCAAAAAATAGGGATTAAATCATCAGACGTAATGCTGGACACATTTTGCCCGATTTCTAGCCTTTCATTTTTGTACAAAATCCGAAATTCAAACGTTTATTTCTCGAAAAGTATCCATGCTACGCTTTTGAAATTTGGCACGCTTGTTACTTATAAGGTGATCTAAAAAACTTTATCTCACTTTTTGTAAGTTCGGCTTCGTTTTTTAATTATCCAACTTTTAAGACAAACGACCGTAAAAAAGTACATTTTTTTCAATTTATTTTAGTAAAATAGATATAAAAACAAAACCAGGCAAATTTTTTCAAAAATAAGATAAATTCACTAGCTCGAATTGTCTCCTACCAAGGTATACCATCAAAGTTGAAACAAGACCAACAGTTTTCATGAAATTTCAATTGAAAAATGGACGCTATTGTTTTCATTTTAATTTTTTAAAATTGGAATATTTTCTACACAGTAGCAGCGTCAGTTATACAAATCATATAATTGGAATCCCTACGATGTATGCTTTCATAAAATATATAGTTTATTATGGTTATCTTGTATATTTATTGATACAGACGACAAATTGTCATGGGGTTGCAAAAACTGCCTCTAAGGGGATAGCTATCCTTAAAACACTTCAGCAAGTGTTTGGAGATGGAGACGAGTTGCCAGCTTTGCAGCAGCGTTTTTACGCACATACACAGGGGTCAGAGGATGTCGTGACCTGCTGGTTGACTCTAGTTGACCTATACGACCGAATTGTGGAAATGGATGACTCTTTCAAAACCTGTAGAGAGGCATCTTTAAAGGGGCGATTTGCAGAGTGTGTGAGGGACGAAGGTCTCCGTAGGGAACTACGACGTCTCAACATCGAAATGGCTAGTTTGTCTTTCTTCGATCTGAGGGACAGAGCCGTCCGATGTCTTGGAACTACACCTAAACAGAATATCAAAGTAGCGGTTTCGCATGAGACTGCGGCTAGCGCAGACACGGACACTGTGCTACAACGTCAGGAAGAGATGATCCGGAAGCAACAAAAGCAGATAGATGAGCTTATAGCAGCAATGGAGAAGAGTAAGAGCACCTTGGTTCGCAAAAAGTTCTCCAGTGACAAAAGGGGATGTTGGGAGTGTGGATCTTTCCAACACATAAGGCGGAATTGTCCAAAGTGGGTACCACCCCAGTCTCGTCAAGGTGATCAGACAGAGCCTTTAAACCACTAAGACCTGTTATGATGAGCCGCATGGCAGGGTCGGTGTTGCAGAATGGCTCATTGGTGCATAAAGCAGTTGGGACTTGTCCGGAGGCCACGGTACAGCTGGATGGTGTAGATGTTCGGTGCCTGCTAGACACAGGGGCACAAGTCTCCACGATTGTTGAATCGTTCTTCAAGGAACATTTCGTGGGAAAGGGGGAATTAGTGGACATGAAGTCTTATATCCGTATCTACTCAGCTGGTGGTGACGACATCCCATTTTTGGGTTATGTGCAACTCAACCTGTGCGTTTCTGGAAAAACGTTCAAAGATATGGGATTTCTTGTGGTAAAGGACCCACCAGATCCGAGAATGCGTGAGAGAAAATCAAGAGTACCTGGAGTCATCGGATCAAACATTTTCCGTGATATGAAGTCTGTTGAAAATGACTGCCTGGACAATCAGTGGAAACAAATTTTGGCTATGTACGAGGAGGCCAAGGTTGATGATCTTACTACATCGGAACCGAAACTGTGTCGCGTACGTATCTCGAGTGACAAACCTGTGCTTGTCCCAGCACACTCATTGTTGGTTGTGGAGTGTAGTGTGAAGCCTGCAGCAAAGGGACCATATGCAGCTGTTGTAGAATCAAACAGCGGCATAATCTTGCCAAATGAAGTGCGTCTTGGACCTTCATATGTGACTGTGGACGGTAGTGGAAGAATTCCTGTTCAAGTTGGAAATTTTGGTGATCATGATCAGTACCTACAGCCTAGAACGCCAATAGGCCTACTAAGTGCTGCTGTACCAGAATCCTGTATTGATGTCGAACAAGTTGGCGTCTGTGAGATCGAAGTTCGTAGAACATCAAGTGAGACAGTTCCGTCTGTATACACTGAGAAGCTACTGTCGCGAATGGAGGTTGGCGATGGCATCAGCGATTCCCAACGAGACAAGCTGACGGAGGTCATAGAGAAACACCGTAATGTCTTCAGTAGGAATGATGACCTTGGATATTGTGACTTAGTCAAGCATCGGATACATACAACAGATGACATTCCAATACGTGTTCCCCATCGGCGGATACCACCACACATGTGGAGTGAAGTTAGAGACTACATCAAGAGGGCGCTTGAAAATGACATAATTCAAGAATCGTCTAGTCCCTACGCAGCTCGTGTGGTATTAGTACGCAAAAAGGATCAAAGTCTAAGACTGTGCTGCGACTATAGAGCCCTCAACGCCAAGAGTAAAAAGGACGCGTATCCATTACCGCCAATCGAAGAAGCCCTGGATGTCCTCAAGGATGCCAAGTACTTCTGTAGTCTGGATTTAGCTCACGGTTTTAACCAGATACCAGTGGACACCTCAGATATGTTGGTATTTGTGGGAAGTTGATGCTGGGTCGACATCGGGCCTTACAGACTAGTCTTTTGTGTTAATTGCCGTCATTTATATCCGACGACGATACAGCTCACCAATCTCCAATGTACGAGTTGTCACAGCGAAACAGCTCACCAATTACCAGTATACGAGTTGTCAGAGCATTTCCATCATAGCTCTCTAGATTTGTATCTAATACCGCTTATGCCGGTGCTAGGGGCCGTGTGGTCATATCATCCAAGTTGCCACATGAACAGGTACAATAAAAGCGTACCTGAGATACAACACATATCACGAATCGTTAGATTCTTGGTATGTGCTTTAGAATAGGTTAACCAGAAGACTATTCTGTGAAGTCATGTGACGCAGTCAGTATGTCGGCACCTCTTCCCACTTCCCTTATATGTGTTGTAATTTTTTCCTGTATATGGCGAGATTCTGCTGGTGGACGTTTCGTCCCCGAGGCCCGCCCCCTGTACAGACCTTTTGGTCTTTGATATATGTTGGCATTTGTGGGAAGTTGATGCTAGGTCGACATCGGGCCTTACAGACTAGTCTTTTGTGTTAAATGCCGTCATTTATATCTGACGACGATACAGCTCACCAATCTCCAATGTACGAGTTGTCACAGCGAAACAGCTCACCAATTACCAGTATACGAGTTGTCAGAGCATTTCCATCATAGCTCTCTAGATTTGTATCTAATACCGCTTATGCCGGTGCTAGGGGCCGTGTGGTCATATCATCCATGTTGCCACATGAACAGGTACAATAACAGCGTACCTGAGATACAACACATATCACGAATCGTTAGATTCTTGGTATGTGCTTTAGAATAGGTTTTCCAGAAGACTATTCTGTGAAGTCATATGACGCAGTCAGTATGTCGGCACCTCTTCCCACTTCCCTTATATGTGTTGTAATTTTTACCTGTATATGGCGAGATTCTGCTGGTGGACGTTTCGTCCCCGAGGCCCGCCCCCTGTACAGACCCTTTGGTCTTTGATATATGTTGGCATTTGTGGGAAGTTGATGCTGGGTCGACATCGGGCCTTACAGACTAGCCTTTTGTGTTAATTGCCGTCATTTATATCTGACGACGATACAGCTCACCAATCTCCAATGCACGAGTTGTCACAGCGAAACAGCTCACCAATTACCAGTATACGAGTTGTCAGAGCATTTCCATCATAGCTCTCTAGATTTGTATCTAATACCGCTTATGCCGGTGCTAGGGGCCGTGTGGTCATATCATCCAAGTTGCCACATGAACAGGTACAATAAAGCGTACCTGAGATACAACACATATCACGAATCGTTAGATTCTTGGTATGTGCTTTAGAATAGGTTTTCCGGAAGACTATTCTGTGAAGTCATATGACGCAGTCAGTATGTCGGCACCTCTTCCCACTTCCCTTATATGTGTTGTAATTGAGAAGACAGCATTCCGAATAGGAACTGGTGGTTTATACGAATTCAAGAGAATGCCATTCGGGTTGACAGGTGTACCCAGTACCTTCATGAGGTTGATGGACAGACTATTTGGTGATCAGAATTTCCAAACTATTCTGATCTATTTAGATGACATACTCGTCTTCGGATCCACTTTTGAGGAGACAGTAGAGCGCTTAGATATGGTCCTGATCAGGCTGAGAGAGGCAAATCTCAAAGTCAAGCCTGAGAAATGCCAACTCTTTAAGGAACGATTGCGTTACTTGGGGCACATCGTTGCAGAATGTGGCATACGACCAGATCCTGAGAAGACAGCTGCAGTACAGGAGTGGCCTAAACCGAAAACCGAAACTGAACTCAGAGGATTTCTTGGACTCACAGGGTATTACAGGCGTTTTGTTCCAAACTTCGCCAAAATTGCAGCACCCCTCCACGCCCTGCTGAAAGGTCCAAACACAAAGAAAAGGAGAAGTGGGAAAAAGCCACTGGGGATTGGCGCTTGGGACGAAGGCTGTGATGAGGCTTTTCACGAACTGAAAGCCAGATTAACTTCGTCACCGATCTTAGGCTACCCGGATTTCACCAAACCATACATCCTGGAGGTTGACGCGAGTAACCTCGGGTTAGGGGCAGTCCTTTCCCAAGAAGAGGAACATGGCCGTGTGGTACTCGGATACGCAAGTAGATCACTGAGAAACCACGAGCATAACATGGACAATTACAGTAGTCGAAAACTCGAGTTGTTGGCGCTGAAGTGGGCCGTGTCCGAAAAGTACAGAGACTTACTGCTAGGTGCTGAATGCACTGTGTATACGGATAACGATCCGCTAACCTACGTACAAACCACTGGAAAACTGGGAGCAACGGAATTACGATAGGTTGGGGAACTAGCCAGCTTCAATTTGACCATCAAGTACAGGTCCGGAAAAGTAAACCGAAATGCAGACTCTCTCAGTCGCAAGGTGATGCACACGCCTGAAACTGCCTTCCTGGAAGAGATGTCAACAGACGATCAGAGTGCCATCCCAGGGTCTCTACCGCTTCCTTCTGTGTTACGGCAACGTGTCTACGAAGTGATTCGTGAAGTCCGTCAGGAGGAAATCAATGCGAAACCTCAGCGCATGGTGCCAACAACGAGACTTCAACATCTGAATAAGTCTTCACAGGAGCTATCTGCTTTACAAGCAGCTGACCCGTACATCGGACGAGTATTGTACCACTGGGGCAGCGGCAGTGTCCCAAAGGTTGCTCTGAACAAGGAATGTGCCAAAGTGAAATTTCTGATGCGGTCATGGGACAAATTCATCCGTGAAGATGGAGTTGTTTACCGGCACGCTGCTTCCCATTGCCCTCCGACAAGAGGTATTGACTGCTGTGCACGATGAAATGGGTCATCAGGGTACTGACCGCACCCTGCAACTGCTTCATAACCGGTGTTACTGGCCTGGCATGGTGCAGGATGTCAAGGACTACTGCTCAACCTGCAGTCGATGCATGCTGGGTAAGGAAGGTAAATTCATCCGAACAACTGTTGGATCAGTTACGTCAAAGAGACCTCTGGAGATCGTGGCTATCGATTTCTCTCTTCTGGAGCCCGGAACAAATAATGTCCAGAATATACTTGTAGTCACTGACGTTTTCACCAAGTTTACGCAAGCGTTTCCAACGAAAGACCAAACCGCAAAAACTGTCGCCAGAGTTTTGGTCAAAGAATGGTTCCTGAAGTATGGAGTACCCGAGAGGCTCCACAGTGATCAGGGTCGGGACTTTGAGGGTCGCGTGGTCAAAGCCTTGTGTGAAATTTATGATGTTGAGAAAACGTGCACTGTCCCCTACCACCCACAAGGTAACGGGAACTGTGAGAGGTTTAACAGGACTGTTCATAACCTCCTCCGATCACTTCCACCTGAAAGGAAACGAAAGTGGCCAGAATCACTCCCAGAACTGTTGTATGCATACAACTGTACGCCACACAAGACCACTGGTTATGCGCCATACTACCTCTTCTTTGGCAGGGAGCCACGATTACCGGTTGATGCGTTGCTCGGGAGAAGTCCTGAAGAACCCGAAGTTGAGTGGGTGACTGAGCACCACAATAGACTATGTGAGGCGTTTCAGCAAGCCAGTACCCGAAGTGAGGCTGAAGCGTTGAAACGGAGACAACGGATCAACAGGACATCCAATGATAAGCCGTTGGCAGTAGGCACTAGAGTATTTCGGAGGAATCATTTTAGAGGGAGGAATAAGATACAAGACATATGGAATCCCTTACCTTACAAGGTTGTGAAAGTGCATGACAACAATGTGTATACGATACAACCGTTGGAAGGAGGTCCAGGTGAAAAGAAAGTGCATCGAGCAGAACTTCTCGATTCCAAGGTCTTGGTCGACGATATTCATTCATCACAGGATAGTGATAGCGAGTCCACTGATGGCAGTGATAGTGAGGTACAGACTGCAAATGATAACGTTCTGGATAGTGACACAGAGTATTTGATTATGCCTGCTGACAGTGCAGAGGCAATGGGAAACCGTGGCGGGACTGATCAAGGTGCGCGGCAAGTACAACCGGAGCGTCCTGTGCGAGTGGACGAGGACTCGAGTCCACCTCCGGAGGATGGAACCCCGCTCACAGAGGATAGCACCCCACTTCAGGAATTAGATACGGCTGTGGACACTAACGTTACTGTAGGTACTCAACGCGAAGTAGGGGAGCCCACCGACGAAGACGACACTTCCCATCTTCGTAGATCAACTCGCCCAAAAGCAGGTCGTCATACCAATGTACACAGACTTCCAATGTCATCGATTCAACAGGAACTCACAGCTACCTCGGTTGATCCAGCTGTGCTAGCTAACATAAGCCAAACACAACTGATACTTGTTCAAATGTTAGCAGGGCTCAAACAGTAGCTTTATGATAATTGTATATTTTTGTATTCAGATAAATGTTTGCTAAATATGGTGCATATTTTACGATGTCGTGGGCGACAATCGTCCAGTAGGGGAGTGTGAGCGTGAGTGTGGCAGGGTTTATGTTCAGTTTACGGAAGTCCCCGAAGGACGCATTAGCTATGACGTGTCAGTCACGATGTTAGCCGAACTTCTAGACAAGACGCTCGTCGCCATTGTTGTCGGCGTGTAGCCGAAAGTGTTGTAGACATTTCATGGAATTTGGCTGTGTTCACATTACCGACCACAGCGTGCCGGTGATATTGGTTGGACAATACGGTTGTACAATTATACATGGTATCTGAGATCGTCCGAGAAGGGTAGCGACGAATAGTTCACACATTCTGCTTGACCGATACATTTGAATGCCCATGTAGGGACCGATTCACGTATTCATCTGTGCCATTTGGATGGTTTCGCAACTAGGGGTGAGTTTATGATGTAATATCATAGCTGTATATTGTTACAAGGTTGAAATGATTATTGTGATAAGTGGATATGTATGGAAGGCATTATGGTGCCATTATGTCATAATTTTATTGTATGTCGAAATACATGTATAACTGGATACTATGCATTGGTCAAATAGCATAACTTTGTGATGGATGACACATGTATGGAAGGTCAACTGGTGCTATAATCATGACCATGTTTTATTATAATTTTAGACAACCAAACTGATTATCAGTTATACTGATTTATGTAATACTAATGATGTAGTATTTTGAAATTGGGATTTATTTGTCCGAAAATTGACTAATTGTTATAAATCTGAATTATTCGAATTAGTGAGGTGTGTTCAGAAATAGATGTGATTGTATAGCGTTGTGTGCTAAATACTTCAACCGATTAATTTAATGAATTAGTAATCAATCTGAAATTTCATTTTATATCAATTATAAAGAGTCATTCCTGAGTCATTAATATAATATTAATTGCGTCTAAATTTCTGTATGCTAAACAACTTGACTGTAATTGTAAAACATTAATTCATTCAAACTTGTGATGGTTGCTTAACCATGGTAACTTGATCGATTAATTAATAGTAATTGAATCAATTAATTTCAACGATTAACTTCAGAATGTTGTTAAATTTTGATTGCTCAAATTTTATTCGAAGTTGAATTGGTGTTTCAAATACATAGGGCTAAGTGAGAGTAATCTCCCCTGGGTTAAGAATATATTGGATACTGATGGTCAGTGTTATATGGAGTCACCCTCATAACTGACAAATCGCTATAGCAAATGCATGTAGCAGGAAGCGTTATCAATTATTGTGTTGATGCAATACTTTTGTACACTATAATTGTATACTATGTCTTCTGGTAACTAACTGAATATTACTCTTTGATGTAATTTCAGGGTTTTTCCGGTTTTCCTGGTTCTACTGGAATCTTCTGTATCTGTATCATTAAATACGATCCTTGAGCTCAGCTATGGAATCTTGGTGTTGGTCATTCCTATTGGCTTTGATGGTTACCTCCTCTTACACTGGAGAACGGAAGACTGATAGATCAGATATATCTGTACACTGAGAACAGCGAGACTGATAGATCAGATATAACCTATACATCGGAGAACAGCGAGACTGATAGATCAGATTTATCCTATACACTGAAGAACAGCGAGACCCGGTAGATCGAATATATCTATACACTGGAGAACGGCGAGACTGATAGATCAGATATATCCTGTACACTGGAGAACAGCAGAGACTGATAGATCAGATATATCCTATACATCGGAGAACAGCCAGACTGATAGATCAGATTTATCCTATACACTGAAGAACAGCAACTGATAGATCAGATGTATCCTATACCTTTTTGAAAACAGCGAGACTGATAGATCGAATATATCTATACAATGGAGGGCAGCTTCAAGACAAATAGATCGAATATATCCTATACACTGAGAACAGCGAGACTGATAGATCAGATTTATCCTATACACTGAGAACAGCGAGACTGATAGATCAGATATATCCTATGCTCTGGAGAACAGCGAGACTGATAGATCGAATTTATCTATACACTGGAGGAGCAAGCGGGACTGATAGATCAGATATATCCTATACACTGGAGAACGCGAGACTGATAGATACAGATATATCCTATACACTGGAGAACAGCGAGACTGATAGATCAGATTCATCTATACTTTGGAGAACAGCGAGACTGATAGATCAAGATTTATCCTATACACTGAGAACAGCAGAGACTGATAGATCAGATTTATCCTATATACACTGGAGAACAGCGAGACTGATAGATCAGATATATCCTATACACTGGAGAAGAACAAGCGGGGAACTAGTAGATCAAATTTATCCTATACATTGAGAACAGCCCAGGGACATTAGATCAGATTCATCCTATGCTCTGGAGAACAGCGAGACTGATAGATAAGATATATCTATACTCTGGAGAACAGCAGCGAGACTGATAGATCAGATTCATCCTATACACTGGAGAACAGCGAGACTGATAGATCAGATATATCTCTGGAGAACAGCGAGACTGATAGATCAGATACTGTCTATACACTGGAGAACAGCGAGACTGATAGATCAGATTCATCCTATAAATTGGAGAACAGCGAGACTGATAGATCAGATTCATCCTATACACTGGAGAACGGAGAGACTGATAGATCCAGACATATCCTATACACTGGAGGACGGAGAAGTAAGATCAGATATATCCTGTACACCGGAGAACAGCGAGACTGATAGATCAGATATAACCTATACATCGGAGAACAGCGAGACTGATAGATCAGATTTATCCTATACACTGAAGAACAGCGAGACTGATAGATCAGATATATCCTATACACTGGAGAACGGCGAGACTGATAGATCAGATATATCCTGTACACTGGAGAACAGCGAGACTGGTAGATCAGATATATCCTATACATCGGAGAACAGCGAGACTGATAGATCAGATTTATCCTATACACTGAAGAACAGCGAGATTGATAGATCAGATGTATCCTATACACTGAGAACAGCGAGACTGATAGATCAGATATATCCTATACAATGGAGAACAGCGAGACAAATAGATCAGATATATCCTATACACTGGAGAACAGCGAGACTGATAGATCAGATTTATCCTATACACTGAGAACAGCGAGACTGATAGATCAGATATATCCTATGCTCTGGAGAACAGCGAGAATAATAGATCAGATTTATCATATACACTGGAGAACAGCGGGACTGATAGATCAGATATATCCTATACACTGGAGAACAGCGAGACTGATAGATCAGATATATCCTATACACTGGAGAACAGCGAGACTGATAGATCAGATTCATCCTATACTTTGGAGAACAGCGAGACTGATAGATCAGATTTATCCTATACACTGAGAACAGCGAGACTGATAGATCAGATTTATCCTATACACTGGAGAACAGCGAGACTGATAGATCAGATATATCCTATACACTGGAGAACAGCGAGACTGATAGATCAAATTTATCCTATACACTGGAGAAAAGCGAGACTGATAGATCAGATTCATCCTATGCTCTGGAGAACAGCGAGACTGATAGATCAGATATATCTATACTCTGGAGAACAGCGAGACTGATAGATCAGATTCATCCTATACACTGGAGAACAGCGAGACTGATAGATCAGATATATCTATACTCTGGAGAACAGCGAGACTGATAGATCAGATATATCCTATACACTGGAGAACAGCGAGACTGATAGATCAGATTCATCCTATAAATTGGAGAACAGCGAGACTGATAGATCAGATTCATCCTATACACTGGAGAACGGAGAGACTGATAGATCAGACATATCCTATACACTGGAGGACGGAGAGACTGATAGATCAGATATATCCTGTACACTGGAGAACAGCGAGACTGATAGATCAGATATATCCTATACATCGGTGAACAGCGAGACTGATAGATCAGATTTATCCTATACACTGAAGAACAGCGAGACTGATAGATCAGATATATCCTATACAGTGGAGAACGGCGAGACTGATAGATCAGATATATCCTGTACACTGGAGAACAGCGAGACTGATAGATCAGATATATCCTATACATCGGAGAACAGCGAGACTGATAGATCAGATTTATCCTATACACTGAAGAACAGCGAGACTGATAGATCAGATGTATCCTATACACTGAGAACAGCGAGACTGATAGATCAGATTATATCCTATACAATGGAGAACAGCGAGACAAATAGATCAGATATATATATCCTATACACTGGAGAACAGCGAGACTGATAGATCAGATTTATCCTATACACTGGAGAACAGCGAGACTGATAGATCAGATGTATCCTATACACTGGAGAACAGCGAGACTGATAGATCAGATTCATCCTATACACTGGAGAACAGCGAGACTGATAGATCAGATATATCCTATACACTGGAGAACAGCGAGACTGATAGATCAGATTTGTCCTATACACTGGAGAACAGCGAGACTGATAGATCAGATTCATCCTATACATTGGAGAACAGCGAGACTGATAGATCAGATTCATCCTATACACTGGAGAACAGCGAGACTGATAGATCAGATTTATCCTATACACTGAGAACAGCGAGACTGATAGATCAGATTCATCCTATACTCTGGAGAACAGCGAGACTGATAGATCAGATATATCCTATACTCTGGAGAACAGCGAGACTGATAGATCAGATTCATCCTATACATTGGAGAACAGCGAAACTGATAGATCAGATTCATCCTATACACTGGAGAACAGCGAGACTGATAGATCAGATATATTCTATACACTGGAGAACAGCGAGACTGATAGATCAGATTCATCCTATACACTGGAGAACAGCGAGACTGATAGATCAGATATATCCTATACTCTGGAGAACAGCGAGACTGATAGATCAGATTCATCCTATAAATTGGAGAACAGCGAGACTGATAGATCAGATTCATCCTATACACTGGAGAACAGCGAGACTGATAGATCAGATATATCCTTTACACTGGAGAACAGCGAGACTGATAGACCAGATTCATCCTATACACTGGAGAACAGCGAGACTGATAGATCAGATATATCCTATACTCTGGAGAACAGCGAGACTGATAGACCAGATTCATCCTATACACTGGAGAACAGCGAGACTGGTAGATCAGATTTATCCTATACTCTGGAGAACAGCGAGACTGATAGATCAGATTCATCCTATAAATTGGAGAACAGCGAGACTGATAGATCAGATTCATCCTATACACTGGAGAACAGCGAGACTGATAGATCAGATATATCCTTTACACTGGAGAACAGCGAGACTGATAGACCAGATTCATCCTATACACTGGAGAACAGCGAGACTGATAGATCAGATATATCCTGTACACTGGAGAACAGCGGGACTGATAGATCAGATATATCCTATACATTGGAGAACAGCGAGATTGATAGGTCAGATTTATCCTATACACTGAAGAACAGCGAGACTGAAAGATCAGATTCATCCTATACTCTGGAGAACAGCGAGACTGATAGATCAGATGTATCCTATACACTGAGAACAGCGAGACTGATAGATCAGATATATCCTATACACTGCAGAACAGCGAGACTAATAGATCAGATATATCCTATACACTGGAGAACAGCGAGACTGACAGATCAGATTTATCCTATACACTGAGAACAGCGAGACTGATAGATCAGATATATCCTATACTCTGGAGAACAGCGAGACTGATAGATCAGATTTACCCTATACACTGAGAACAGCGAGACTGATAGATCAGATATATTCTATACACTGGAGAACAGCGAGACTGATAGATCAGATATATTCTATACACTGGAGAACAGCGAGACTGATAGATCAGATTCATCCTATACACTGGAGAACAGCGAGACTGATAGATCAGATATATCCTTTACACTGGAGAACAGCGAGACTGATAGACCAGATTCATCCTATACACTGGAGAACAGCGAGACTGATAGATCAGATATATCCTGTACACTGGAGAACAGCGGGACTGATAGATCAGATATATCCTATACATTGGAGAACAGCGAGACTGATAGGTCAGATTTATCCTATACACTGAAGAACAGCGAGACTGATAGATCAGATTCATCCTATACTCTGGAGAACAGCGAGACTGATAGATCAGATGTATCCTATACACTGAAGAACAGCGAGACTGATAGATCAGATTCATCCTATACTCTGGAGAACAGCGAGACTGATAGATCAGATATATCCTATATTCTGGAGAACAGCGAGACTGATAGATCAGATATATCCTATGCACTGGAGAACAGCGAGACTAATAGATCAGATATATCCTATACACTGGAGAACAGCGAGACTGATAGATCAGATTTATCCTATACACTGAGAACAGCGAGACTGATAGATCAGATATATCCTATACTCTGGAGAACAGCGAGACTGATAGATCAGATTTATCCTATACACTGGAGAACAGCGGGACTGATAGATCAGATATATCCTATACACGAGAACAGCGAGACTGATTGATCAGATATATCCTATACAATGGAGAACAGCGAGACTGATAGATCAGATTTATCCTATACACTGAGAACAGCGAGACTGATATATCAGATATATCCTATACTCTGGAGAACAGCGAGACTGATAGATCGGATTTATCCTATACACTGGAGAACAGCGAGACTGATAGATCAGAGATATCCTATACACTGGAGAACAGCGAGACTGATAGATCAAATTTATCCTATACACTGGAGAACAGCGAGACTGATAGATCAGATGTATCCTATACACTGGAGAACAGCGAGACTGATAGATCAAATTTATCCTATACACTGGAGAACAGCGAGACTGATCGATCAGATATATCCTATACACTGGAGCACAGCGAGGCTGATAGATCAGATTCATCCTATACAGTGTGGTAATGGGAATCATCATGGCGAAATATGTTCTATAGTCGAACATAACTTCACCAACAATGGGTGTGACTAGTTTTGAGTCACGGGTGTCATTTCCATTCACTAAAGCTGTTCTTTACGCCTACACTGCAAAAAAAAAAAAAGTTGGATCCATTTTAGCATCGGAAATGTTTTGCAACTAACACAATTTGTGGTAAAATCAACACAAATTGGTGTTGAAAACGGTATGATTTTGCGTTGATATGTTAACTTCAACACGAATTGGTGGTGATTCTAACACAGAATGTTTGTGTTCAAATAATTTAGCACCAACTTGTGTTAAAAATACATTTTTTTGCTCAGTGTATTATGGTCATTGTGTGTCTATTCGAGTTGTGCTCCTCTAAACGTAATCGCACAAAAATGACGGGCAAAGTTTTTTCTTAACGTGAGATTGCATATTCTAATCAGACTGCCGACGTACAGACCATGATACTCACATTGGATATACGAATGGTTTCTCTTGTGATCTACAGAGCGTCAGGTAATAGTTGACACCACATCGATCGCTTTCTCTGCAGTTGCACATTAGTGGAACTGGTCCTGTCTTTAATTCAGACCTCAACACGATATTCTATGTCCATTCACATTACCACAAGAGGAATACAGAATACAGAATGTACTGGAACACAGGCATAATCACACGCATAACTGTTGACTGGTTCCGCACATATCTACGTTTCGTTGTCTCCATTCGGCAAATCCTGTCCTCGATTAAGCAGACTCCAAATACTTAAATCGGTTCACTTTTATATGCGATTTCATGACTTGCTGCGCGAATGCAAAACCACATATATTCAATGGAAAACTTTTCTTTTTTGTGCGTTTTTCGGTAGTCATCGTGATAGCTCCATAATTTATACCGGTCACAAATTCTAAACATATACTCAGCATATTAAATAAAATAACTTGATATTCAGGTGTAGCACTTATATACGTACGGAACTTCAGTGTCTTTAATTCAAGCACCAAAAGAACGGGCTACGCTCATTCACACAACCAGCCGTGAGCACCAGTAATCACAGCCAGACCACTTGAGTGGTTTATCTCATATCTACGTATATTCCGCATATTAAAACTTGATATATTCAGGTCTAGACCTGACCTATACGTTTACACACAGGACATTTAGATGGTTTTTCTCTTTTCTCTATTTTGGAGGCTCATCCTGCATGGCTTGGTATTTTACACTGGGTGCACACCCCATATGGACGAATATATTCAGCAGTTTGAACAACTCGATATTCGGATCTAGCATCTGAACTTATACGTACGGGTCATTGGAATGGCTCCTGTCCTGTCTCTGTACGTATTCCGGTTGGCTCGGTGTTGAACACCGGTCACACAATCTGAAATTTATATTAAATAACTTGCTTATTATAGCCTAGCATCTGTACATATAGGCCTGCAAACTGGACTTTGAATTGTTAAGGTAATCATCGTGGTGGAATATAATTTTTCACAAAAGCGGACACCAACTTATCCACAATGAATGCGAAGGTTTTGGAGCCATATATGGTCCATGCCATTTAATCTTAGGTCCAATTCACTAGGTATTCTTCACGACAATTATGGGTCAATGTGGGTCTGTAAATTTGGGCCCATCTAAACATAATCAAGGGCAAACTTGTTAAAGGTGAGATTGCATACGTCTATTCTAAGCATACAACAAGTGTACAGACCGCAATACTCACATTGGGTACAAATGGATTCTCTTCTTGTGATATACAGCTTAGGACCAACCTTCGTAGTTCGGTGTATCAATATCTGATATTACCACGATCGAATGCACTTTTAATGATACATTGCTATTTGGAATATGACACTACTATCTATTCGCATCTCCGAAGCAACTTTGACGAGTTTATAAATTCAGGGATTTGCATCAATTAATTTATTTAAAAAAACCTCAAACGCACAAGTTTTTGCTGCGTTTCCGGTGCATTTCCTCGATAACTTGCTATACCAATTATTAATCAGTAACATGAAAAGATGCGTCAAATAATAAAAGTTCATTTCAGGATCGTACTTTCATAAATTTCGTTAATTTAAAAATCTCAGTTTGGCAGAAAACACTTCCACAAAACAATTTCACCGCTGTTGAAATTCTCAAACTTATAGTTTGGACAGTTTCATGAGAGAAAATGAAAATAAAAATAGACCTTTTATAAGAATGCGGGCATAGTCACTCTTTAGCTGAAAGCAAAATAACAGGAAATATTTTGCGTATTTTAAAATTCTAAATATCTCAGGAATTGAAGAGGCCTTGTACGGATATTTTTTGTCAAAAGGATTCAGTTCACTTTGTCATAGCATTACAGTTAGACACTATAGATCATTCTAGAATTGTAGAACTGAGGTGGACTTATTGACCTCCTGTTCTGTGGTAAATATGTTTACGAATTTTCTAGTATCTTGACCGATTTATCATGAGTGATTTGTGCGTCACCGTCTTGTGTTTTCTCGAAGATTCGATTTTACATATGGCTGCTTTAAACCCCCGTATGATACGATTAGATATACCACAGCGCCATCTATACATTTATCAAAAGACCCAGTATGATAGTATAGGATAGACTGCAGCGCCATCTGTACGGTCAAATAGTTGTTTACTATGGACATTTCTCGAATGATTTCACTGGCTGAGCAATATTGACTGAGGAAATACCGGGACGCTAACCCATCACGTCACGAACTGTACATATCCAGAACTTTGAGAGATACACTAGTGTAACAATCAACAGTAAGGTTTTTATTTGTTTGTTTATTTGCTGTATTGGTTTAACTTAGTTTATATTGTAAATAAATCTTTGTACTCGACTTCACAAATCTTTCTGTTACGTTTTTCTATTATCGTAGACGTAACAGAAATTGGGGGCCTGGTCCGCTAGCTTTGTTTACATTCCAGCGTTGCAACATAGTTCTGAATTGATACATTCTCGGAATTTGTGAAGTCGAGTAGTAGTATATTATCAGTATATTATCATCATGTCGTTTGACCCAGAAAAGTTTGCTGCAAAGCCTAGTCAGGAGGAATTTGACGAACTACGCAAAGAGGATTTGTTCGCACTGTGTAAATTCCTACAAATTAGAGTCAAAATATCTTGGAGAAAGCAGGAAATTAAGAAACTCATTATTAAACATTTTGTTGGCAAACAAATTTGGGATGAAAGTGATTTTGATTTAACTGAGGAAACAGCTGATGATTATTTGGAAATAAAGAAGTTAGAATTGCAAAATCAACTGGAATTAAAGAAATTAGAGTTAGAAAGAGAGGAAAGGTTAGAGAGAGAAAGGTTAGAAAAAGAGGAAAGAGAGAAAGAAAAAGATAGACAGTTTCAGTTAGAAATGAAACATATGGAATTACAGTCGCGAACAGATCCTCCTACACATGCTCATGTACAATCACAATCAAGATTTGATGCAGCTCGACAAATACGTCTCGTCCCACCATTTCAGGAGAAAGAAGTTGACAAATATTTTCTGCATTTTGAGAAAATCGCTGAAAATTTAAACTGGCCGAAAGAAAATTGGAGTTTACTTCTTCAAAGTGTTTTGATCGGAAAGGCAAGGGACATTTACACTCAACTGACGGTAGAGCAAGCATCAAATTATGATTTGGTGAAGGATTTAATCCTCAAATGTTATGAATTAGTTCCTGAAGCCTATAGACAAAAGTTTCGTAGTTGTGAAAAGGGAAACTCTCAGACTCATGTAGAATTTGCCCGTTCAAAAGAACAATTATTTGATAGGTGGTGTGCTTCGGTTAAAATTGACAACAACTTTGAAAACCTCAGACAGCTTATGCTAGTAGAGGAATTAAAAAGGTGTATCCATGGTGATGTTAGAACATTTCTTGATGAAAAGAATGCCAACACTTTAGACGAAGCAGCCCGATTTGCTGATGAATACGCTCTGACAGACAAATTATCATTTGTCAATGCTGTTAAGCCCAGTTCATTTCAGTCTAACATCTCGGGTAACAAATCCAGTTCTTTCTCAAGGCCTAAAACTTTCAACCCCAGTTACAAAGGTCAAAGGTCAAACACAAAGTCTCAGTCACCCACTTTTAAATCTCAGTCACCCACTTTTAACACTCAAAGTAAGTCTCCCGTTTGCAGCTACTGCAAAAAGGACGGCCATTTGATGGCCAACGGTTTTAAATTGAAAAGAAGACAACAAGATCAAGCCTTTCAAAAGCCTGGTGGTTTCCTCACTTCAAGATCTGTACCCAAGCAGGTTAGTGACGTTCATAATGATGTTTATGACGTTAAGATGGCCAAGGACACTGTTCCTATTAGTTCTATCAAGGATAAGGTTGACAGTTTTCCAAATCCTGTTATGGAGATTTTTGAACCATTTATCCACAATGGTTTTGTGTCACTTTCAAGTGATTTCTCTAGTGCTACTCCAGTGAAGATTTTGCGAGATACGGGCGCGTCCCAGTCGCTTTTGTTGGCAGATATTTTGCCGTTTTCTGATTCTTCATCTGCAGGCAGTAATGTCCTGATTAAAGGAGTAGATTCTGTGAATTATACACCCATTCCGCTCCATAACGTTCATCTGTCTTCCGACTTGATTTCTGGACCTGTTACGGTGGGTATTAAAGGTAGTTTACCGTTTGAGGGTGTTCAATTACT